>OMNW01025253.1:0-12871 GCA_900303245.1 Selene dorsalis
CACCGGGCACTGCAGCACAGCAGAAATCATATACGGTACACATGCTGCTGCTGGTCTTTCAGGATGTATGCATCAGTGTGTTGTGTCAGGGCAACCTGCTGCACTGTCTATAAAGATGTACCGCAGAGAGGATGCAATTCACACTCTGTCTCATCTCTGTCCATATGTCGGTGGTTGATAAATATTTAAAGCTACTGACGCTACTGCAACATTTTTATGTAAAATATGTGTACACTGGTGCAGGAGAAGAGGAGATGCTGTTTGTCCCTCAGGGAGACAGTATTGGCCACTGCTTTTGCTCATTTAAAATTTTTATATTGATTATTGCCAATTTTCCACCCAATGAACATACAAAATATCTGTGTCTAAAATATTATGGATTCTACATAATGAATACTTGTGCCTACGTTTTACTATGTTTGATGGCTACAGTTGTACATACAGTACAAAGCCTGTACTTACTTGTCTCCCTAACAGCAGAGAGTAAGCACTCTTGTCCACAGAAAATGGCACTTAGCTGTGTGAAATGCTGCTGCCTCTCTTTTCTGTTTTGTATGGTTCGGTCTAAAGTGTCACAGACCAGTTGGATTGTAAAATATGATCATGCTGTTTGCAGTTTACTTCCATCATATTTAAGGATCCCTGGCTTTTGGAATCAAACAGTGTCACTGTACCTCATAGTGCCATTTGGTGCAGATATCATGAGAACTTCTTTTGTGCTTTGGGGAGAAAACAGATATCTGAACAGAATTTGAATAGCATATAGTATATCTTGTATCTCAGCATCTTTCTCTCTCTCTCTGTCACGGACGTGCGCGCGCACACACGCACACACACACACACACACACACACACACACAAACAAAAGTGCTGCCTCCTCAGGGGGGTCTAGTTCCTCGTCGTCAGCATTCTGTCCGTTCTCACACAGAGGCTGGCTTGAGTCCATTTCAAGTCCTGTCACTTCCAAATTGTGCTGTTACCTGCACGCCACTGAACAGACCACTGCAGAGACCGCAGACAGAAAATATTTGTCTCAATTCATTTGACTCATAAAAATGAACTTAGACAATTCATTTGTAATCTAAAAAGATCATGCTCAGTGTACTGTGTAAGGTGTGCTCACCAACTGAACAGTATCATTTATCAAAATGGCAAAACAGCCAGTGTAAGTGAAAGTGTAATATACTTGTACACTGTGTTAGAAAAACCCAGCAGAGTATGTAGAACCTTATATATTGTAAGAGCAAAGATTAGTTTACAGGATAAGTGGTATTGTGATATAATCTGTGGTGTTTAGGTCCTTGACTTTAAAAATTCTACAATGGAAAAAGTATTTTCATAAAAATCCATATTAAAAGATTAACTGATGACAACTGGCTGTCTAGAAAGTGATATACATTTTATTATTATTAGTGGCATAGTTAGTGTTACCATGTAAAGTTGTTTTTTTAACTATGTGTTAAAATGTGTTATTTTCTTGATTCATTGTTTTTGTTTTTTTTGTTTTTTTATCATCAAATTCAGTCTACAAATGTGTCAGAAAATTATTTAAATGCTTCTTGCAACTTCTCAGAAAGTCTAATTATTATTTTGTCCTATCAGCTTTTAAAAAGTCAAAGTAATCAATGATTAATATTTTGTTTAACCTCATATAAGACAAAGAAATGTGGCAAATTCTGGCTTGAATCCACTGGAGTTGATTGTCAGTAGCGCTCTGTATGTGAATGATCAGCACTCTGGATCAGGGTCTGACACGTAGCAGTTTATAGGTACAAATAGTTAAAACAGTTCAGTCCATTGTAACAGTCCTGGACTAAATCCTTCCTTCACAAAGGTTTGAATATTAAGTCTGTGTTGAAACACTTTCAGAGAGGTGTTACTTCAACTGTTTGATCATTTTGGAAGATTTAGTTTATGGTGCTATTGAGCTGAGAGGTGTTGGCTGAAGAACAGAAACACTGTGTAATGTAACATTACTGTAAATGTGTTAGCCAGCTGGGTCATTTTCAGCTTCATTCCAGTACAGTTTTACAGCACCAGTACGTATACAAAACCACGGATAGTCTGCCTTTTATTTTCTTGTTTTCCAGCCAACGCTCGCTTTAAACCTGATGCAAACGTAATCTCCGTGGATGAGTGTCATGATGCACACAGTACAGCCAGCTTCCCCCTCAAGTCTTTTTCTGACAAGATGTCACTCTCTCTCTGCTTGATGCTTCAGTCTCACTGACATCACTTCCTACTAATACGATCGGAGTGTGTGCTGGTGTGTTTTTAGTTGTCTCGGTCTCGCATGCTTGCGCAGGTCTGCTCGACAGCATCAAGGGCTTTTGTGTTTATTTCACTATGTGTGTCCGTGCGTGCATGTTTGTGCAAGCGTGTGTGTAACTGTTCGTGTGCGAATTCTGACTCATAGGTAACTATAAAAGCAGCCTCCACTACCTATATTAATGCAATTGTAGAGAGCGGGATGAGTCAAATTTGTCACTTCCTCCTCTAATTCAATTTTCAGTCTTGTCCCTGAAGGCTACATGGCTCAGATTAGCCTGAATGCTTTAGTCCTTCTGTTATTCCCCCGGTCTCATCAATACACACTCAGCATGCTCCTAAGTAGTCACACTGCCACAACACTGTGAAGGAGTTTAGGGCTGTAAAACATCCACCTTTCTCTGTGCAGCAATGGGCCCCTTAATTCCTGTAAACTTCCAAAAAAAAAAAGGGAGATGAAAAACCTCTTATGAATATGTATTAATAAAAAGCAGAAAGGATGAAAGTTTTAGATGTTCATTAGAGTGTCAAATATTTGTCCTTGCTGTCACCTCACAATGAATACATTATCCTGCAGTGCCTTAGGAACTGCTGAATAATAGAGAATGTTTTATCTCATCTGTTGTGCCAGTCTTGCACAGTCTGATGTAGACAAGTGGCAAAGTGAGTGATGTAGCAGTAAAGTGGGGGGTCTTACGCAGAAGAAAGTTGGTGGACATGTGGCCCTCTGCTCTTGTGAAAAAGTCGGTGTGTGATCCTGCAGAGTGAAATGTCAGTTGCTGTAGGGCAGCTGGTCAGTGCAAGCTTGGAAAAAATATTTATTGTTTGTGCCTTAAAACAAAAAACAATCATGTACCAGAAATATAAAATCTTGTTGTTTTATCCCTTTAATTCTGACCAAGATATGAGCAGGATGCAGTTGAAAAATTAGCTGGTAACTGTTAATGGTATTGTGATCTGCAATTTCTTGTTACTTGTCAGCCCACATAAACACAGACACTGAGGTATCTGCAATAACATAATCAATATTTTTACATTAACAGTGTGACAATGGGGTTTCTTCTTGTGAACCTGAAGACGCGTTTGTCCTGAAGCTGCAGGTTCCCTCAGTATAGGGTATATTTTTAGACATTTTACTGTTTTCTTTCACTCTCAGGGCTCTCATGGTGCCCTTCTCAGCCACAATAAACCACTGTTTCTGCAATAAAGCTCTGTAAGTGATATTCACTATCATAAACTGTCAGTCAGTGACAATGAATCTTTGAAATAAATTTAAGAAAAGCGTTTGAATCAGTGACCTTTTTGTCTCTACATGTCAGCGTTGTGATAAACAAACTCTGAGACTGAAATAAAACTGTAGTTCCTTCAATGGTCGTGTGATGTGAGTTTAGCTTTTTGTAGTTTATTTAGCTTCTTTGTTTTTAAGTGGTGACTGTTATTGTTCAGTCTAGTTGGTTAGATTCATATGACTTAGATTTCGGACTTGGGCACACAGTCTACACAATTCCCTGCACAGCAAAGTGGTTTAGTCACAGCAAAGTTGACTTCGAACCATTTGGATTTGAAATGTCATCACTTAAGATATTTATCCTATTAGACATTTGTGTCTTTATTCAGTCCTAATCGGTGTATTCATTTGTGATATTTGGCCAGGTTAAGGTGTTTTGTGAAGTTACAGTGACTTTGACCTCTGACCTTTGACCTTTTATCATCAAACTCGGATTCCCTCAAAGCATTACTGAGATTTCACATTCAAGTGAATGGGATGGACAGAATGAAGGACAACCTTAAAACATGATTCCTCCATGCCTGGCTGTCGGCGGCGTGGAAGCATGACCAGTGGGAGGCAGGAGTTGAACTGGTTTTGATGTGGGCGTTAAACTGACTAATGCAGATACAGAAGTTGGTCATGTGGGAGGTAAACTGGTTACAAACAACAGCTCATTTAACCCACAGGGTCCCACCTGCTGCTCTCCCAGGGGGCCGTGCTCCAGATGGCGAGTGATTGCTTTCACACAGGCCCAAGAAAAAAACACTAACAGGCCCCGTTTATACTCCTAGTGAGAGTTTGTCTGGTGCTGCTTGTGGATTTGTATGTGTCTATACTGAACGTGTGGGCGCCTGAAATTTTGTTTGCCAACACATAACGATTCAGACGGAAAGTTAAAATTCAGCATAGCTGTGAATAGCTTTATTTACCAGTGTAGTGATAATAATAATAAGTAGACCATTTACTAACAGGAAAACCATCAGTACAGATTTTAGTTGGTCAAAATCAGAAAGTTAACAGACATGAGAATTAAAAAAACACTGACACAGCAACACAGCAATGATTCTCCTTTGATTAGGAAGAAGTGTGACTTTCCCCAAACTGGCGTGATATGGTGGGCTTTCTTTGCTTTTCTTTGCACTGTGTTTTTTTGGACTTTTAATACCTTTATTGTGATGCAGTAAATGCAAACATGCAGCAAAGGGACGCGAGTCACATTCAAGCCGGGGTCACTGCAGTGTGCAGTAAGGACTATGCCTACATGGGCTGCACTCCGTGGGGTGAGCCACCAGAATAGCACCCCGTTCACATGAAGTGTGTGTGAGGGCTGTCCCACTGTCAAAACATCAAGTCAGTAAGTGAGCCCGGTTTCAGACTTTCACACATTTGAGTCAGTGAGGGTTCTCGAGTCTTCTAGGGGGCGGAAGGGAGCTGGGCCAGAGTTTGGTGTCAGGTACTGGAAAGATGGTGATGGTGTATCAGCTGCCTCTGAGTTTCACAACCACTCTTCAGATACCTGCAGGTACATCCATCTTAATGGAGCTACAGTCTATGTTCAGGTCCAGTACTGACAGTAGGATTCATTAATTAAAGACCTAGAAAAATGTCAAGCAGAGTCCACAGCCTCAGCACAGTTCATGTGTGGTAGTTTTCATTCCAGCTCAATTGCTTAATTTATTCTCTTAACCATTTAACATCCCACACACTCCCTTCTATGTCCATCAGTTTGCTTTAATTGACAGCATTTTTTACAAGTGGCAAAATGTTTACATTTCACTCCTGACATGTTTGTGTATGCGTGTGCAGCAGCTGCTGCTAGTGTGTCAGCTCACACTTATTTGCAGATCCTTCTGGGATTTAGCTGTGTAGCTTACGAGGCGAAGCTGTTGTCTGAATATGATATATAGCTGAATCTTGCTTAAATGCCTCGCAGCAGGTTGGAGGTTATGGTGGAGGCAGCTGAGCATCCTGACAGACCGCATGGACGGTTTTTTGGTCGTCAGTCAGAATTGAACCTGTGCAGCTGCTCTGCTTTCCCTCTGCACCTCCTGTTCATGTGAGCAGAAAGAGCGAGTCTGGAGGAGTCGTGATGCCCATCTCAATGAAGAGGAGGGGGTGGAGGAGTTGGACAAAAAGGGAGGTGGTGCGCAGAGCAGTGGAGGAGAGATGCTGCAAGTTATAGCATACAGAAACCTAAAGGGACTGTTATCAAAAAATGAAGACAGTGAGAAAAGGAAGGAGACAAGCAGTGAGAATGCAGGCGTCGTGATGCTCATCTTAATGTGGCATGCTAGAAAGGGATCAGTGTTAAGGGAGAAAACAGTTGAAATCAGGTTTATGCGATACCAGTGCTGTAGAAGTGGTGTTATTAACCACAACACTTCAAGTACTACACCTCCCTTTCTCAGCAACAACCACTTTTCACAGATGAAAAATGGGATGTAAAAATTCCATCTTTGTACCATTTTAAAATTCAGTATAAAATCACCAAGTATCCCATTGCAATGCAACCTTGTGATTTCTCAGCACAAATCAGTAAGTGGTTATGTTACCACACATCCCTGCTGAATGAAGGGGTGGGGGTGGTGGTGATGGGGTGGGAGCACTACCTCAGCAAAAATGTAGCGCTAGTGACCTTCAAGAATTTCCAACATGAGCCAGTGTTTAGCATGAGCTTTAACAAGCTTTTATTAAAAATTGGGCCTGGTGGACAGTCATCGTTTAGATTTGGTGTTGGAAGCTGTCGCAGTCCTCTGTGCCGTCAGGATCACCTTGCCGCTCGAGACCAGAGCCCCCCGTTTTGAGGAAACCTTCCTTGCTGCAGCCACTGCTCTCCCTGCAAGAGACAACACAATTGCATCTGTCATAGTGACCTCTGGGAACTTCTAGTAATGCAGCAAGGCTACTCATTAGTTCAGGGTGTGCAGATACAGTCAGATACCCTTGAATTGTATTATGGCTGAGGCAGCTGTATTCAATTTGATGGCAGTCTTAAGGAGCTACTCACGTTGCCGGTGGCATGGCTGTACACAAGAGTTTGTGCTGCTGGGGTAACACACCACTGTACCACAGTGGATGAACACCTGAAGACAAGTATCCAAGTTATGCAATCAAGAACTACAATTACATTTATAACTGAGACTAATGTATGATTCTGAAGTGTACCACGTCGTTTTGAGGCGTATAGGTGTTTGGATCCACAAATGTGAACATTTTGACAGCGAAACGTTTGTGGTGTGATGGGTAATGAAGTCCAGAGGAGCTGTCCACAGGCACCACTGTGGTCAAGTAACGGTCGTCATGGTAGGGACACCTGTATCCAAAGAACATGTCAAACCACATAAGAAAACCAAGCTGTTCAACATTACAATATTAATTTTGTGTTTTATCATACCCATCAACCAGAAGGTCCCATTGAGGCAGGCTTTGAGGGTCGGGGTTGGAGGTTGCCCAGCAGTGCTCCAGGTTCAAGACAATGTTTGGATCAGACCTCTCCAGGACTCGTACCTCAACATAAACTGGTTCCCTCAGCGTTTTAGTGATGGGATATTCTGCTGGGGTGTAGAAAGAGCTGTATGCTGCCTCCTCTGGAATCAGAAGAGATCAGTCTTAGTATCAACAAAGATGCAGCCGCTGGTATTATTCTTATAACTTATGTGCCACTCGCCTTCCACACATCCCTTTGAGAAACACTCCCCATTGGCCAGTCTGAGCTCCACCCTGAGGGGTCCCGCAACAGCAACTGGCACAGGGGGAGGAAGAGAGTTCACCTCCATGACAAGAGCCTCCACAGCTGTACCCGAGTATCTACACTGGAACAGCAACCTGTTGAGGGACGAGACCTTTACATCTCAGGGAACCAAGTTGGTCCACAAAAAAAAAAAAAAAAAACCCACCCAAAACACAAGAGGCTTATTGTTGTGTGAACTCACTCAAAGTGGCTATCCCTGGTGATTGATCCTCTGGGGCCAATTCCCACTTCATATGAAGAAGACATGTGGTTCTCATACACAACATAACCCTCTTCCTCCTGTAGGAGAAATACATTTTGAAACAATTGAATGTAGATTGACAGTCTATTGTGGATAAAGCATGCAAAAAAAGAGTGCCAAATATCATTGATTCATATCTTCTGAAATGGAAACACTGATGTTTCAGAGTGTCAATTTGTATTAAACTAAAGTGACAGAGGAGAATGGTAAAGTAAAGTTCCCAGTCTTGCTTTAATTTTAAGATGAGTGCCTCAAGTCTGTCTAATAAAAGAAATGAGAATTAAATTTTGGCTACAGGAACAGACTCAAAGCTGATATTTATAGAGAGAACAATTGTCAATCAAAAGTTAAATTTAGGAAATAACTGTCACAATCCTAAAACATTTTTAAGCATCAGATCAATAATAAAAAGGCTTCACCACCCACCTTGATCGTAGTACCACATGCAGTCACGGCGAACTGAAAGATGGCGAAGGCCGAGGTGACGCCAGCAGGGGTACAGGAGGGGTCATTTGTCTCCAGCAAGCTGACTGAATCCACATCTATGGGAGGCAGAGTGGCATCTCGAGCCACAACCACCACAAACTGGCCATCCCTGGTACACTGCACAGTCACTGGGTGAGAAGAGTGGGTGTTGCAGTGGTTCATTTTTTTATATTTACTCACCATGTAGTGTTTGTACAAGAGGCACTAGAAGCTACAGTAGAGAGCACATACCTGCTTTCCCGTAGTAGCACTGCCGCCCATCAAAGCAGCAGTTTATGTGTTCGCACTGCTCGGCTGTAACATCTGAAGTCCCGCACTGGATCTTCTCATTCTCCTCCACCTGACATTTGTCAAAGGGAAATGAAGACGGAGGAACCTTCAACAGTTGCTGAGGCGGCTGAGTTGGAAGAGGAGGGTGATGTCTCTGCAGAGACGGCGTCCAGTAATTCTGGGCAGTAACATCACAAACTGAAACAGCAACCACAATGACCACTACACCAAACAGACACTTCAAAAGCCCCATTATGGTGTTAGTAACCTCACACTGACCAAACCTGAAATAGCAGCACCTGTGCTCTAGACACAGGCTTTATACCTGACTGATGGTGTCTAGTTCACTGAGGAGGCTGCCTCTCATCGTTAGGAGTCAATTGTGTGGCAGGCCTGCAGAGGTAATCAGCTGGGAGCTGACAGGTGGCGCTCATTGTCTGTTCATCTGTCTGAGAAAAAGTCATTACACCGCTGTTGAGTCAGTGCTGAGTGGATATTTTTTTTAACAGACTTGAGGAGAAGCTGTTAATTAGAGGAAGTCAGTACATTTAGTGACACCTGCTCTGTTAACTCTGAGTTGGGCTGAGTTTGAACTTCTTGTTTACAGAAGTTAACTATCTTCACTGTGCACTAACTGAACAACCTGCTACATCACACCTGGCATCCCCCCCCCTCCCATTCACACTACCAGTACCAGTACCAGTAAAAATACTCTTTTTCTGTCTTTCCTATGCGCAGATGTATGGGCGGTACACCCAGGAGTTGGGTGTGTATGCCAAGGAGGAAGCAGCCCGCCTACGGGATGGAGGAGTGCGGGATGGCGGAGGACTGCGGAGGAACACCAGCGTCCGTAGTCGAGCGGCAGATCTACTCGAGTATGAGAAAGACCCCTGTGCAAAGTGCCAATGTAAGTGATGATCATGTCACAAGCCCCCCAAATCATCTGTGGAAAGTGTTTGCAGGGAGGAAGTGTGCAGGTGGTGCAGCACACAGACATATCCAGAAGGTCAAACCAAAGCAGTGTTTAATGTACATAACCAAAGTGTGTGTGTGTGTGTGTGTGTGGTGCCCTGAAGCAGCCTTGTGCAGCAGATTGCAGCGCTTCAGCAAGCATGAAAGTTGTGTGAAAACACTGACTTCTTTAAGTACAGCAGAGCGGCTACCTGACACAGGGCAGCGGGGGAGGATGTGAACGCGATTAAATGTGACTGATCTGAGCAATGACCTCCAGCCAACAAGGCTGTCTCAATGTCAGACAAAGACAGCCCCCTCTGCTGGCTGCCAGTGTGGCCCACATGTGCACGTTCGTGTGTATGTGTGTGTGTGTTGGTAGGGATGTTTGCTTTGCTCTGAGTGTATTTTTGTTTGTGCAAGCGGATCTCTGATCTGAACTGTCAGATTATTTTATGTCTAGTCTTCCCAGATGACTGCAGATAAGGGAGTGGCACCAGCAGAGAGCTCCACTTCAGACTGATGCACTTGACAACAATGAGTGAAAGATTGTGACTCTCTTCCTCTATCTCTCACTGCCTCTCCCCCTCTCTGTGGATGTATGTTTGTATTCACCCTCCTTCAGTGGTTCTTATTCATATTTGTACTTTTAACCTTCATTTATGCAGCTGACTGAGATTAAAGGGATTATTCTGAAAGTCAACAGAGCGGCTGTGCGTCTCTGAAAGGTTTAGTTCGCCCACAGTGAAATACTATTAGAAATCGTCCCCATCAAAACTGCTGATGAAATCATTCATGAAATCCCCCTCACTAACACTAAGTTGATTGGATTTCTGGTTGGTTTTGTATATATATATGTGTGTGTGTGAGTGTGTGTTCCCAAAAGTCATTGATTGTCTCAGTTGTCTATGATATGAAGCTAAATGTTCTTGAAGTGCCTAAAACACACTCTCTCAAACCCTAGAAATAGCATTTGAATTATAATGTTTTTAAATTTTCTTCGGTTTCAAAGTCATCCAGGGGCGACTGTCAGTGCGTCCATGGGTGCGCTGCAAACAGGAACTGCTAATGAATAATTAGCCATGCTATTAAAGTCTTAACACTTAGACACGAAATAATCTCTGAAAAAGGGAGAAATAGAGCGGCTGAGCTTTTTTTCTTTTTCACGCGTGCTCGGGCGAGTGAGCCACCGTGGCCGTTTTCCAGGCTCCGTCTCTGCCTCTTTGCCCTTGTGACTAGTGATCTGATTAAAGCTCGATAGATTGCACCATAGGTGAAAGCTACACTATATCAGCTCAGCCTCTCTCGCTGGCTGTAATGGAAGCCATTTAAAATAATCACTCTCAGATCAGGAGCCAGCCAGAGTGATTTGTGTGCTTACTGTCTGCGTGCTGTGTGCGCTCGTAGATCAAGAGTCGTTTGTATTTTTAGACTCATCTTTAGATAGACGCTCGGGCTGGACTGCTTCTCCTGCTGTCTTGTTAGGTAATGTGTACGGAGAAAACCTCCAGAATCGGTGGAAGTGGGAGTTTTAGTGTTTTCCTCTCATGTATCTGTGTGTGGGAACATCATCTCTGTGGGTGATGGAGTACGAGTGTGTGCCTCTGTTAAGATCAGTAACTGCGGCTGCGGCTTTCGAACAGGGCAGCCTACACATGCAGCTAGAGGCTCTGCCGCCGGTCATGATGGAGAGCTAAAAACATTTACAGCCGTTTTTATTTACACCGTGTTTATTTTGACTCACAGAATCAATCTTTCTGGGATTTCATAGCTACCATTATTCAGATCTCCGTCTACCAGCAGCTCTGTGGATCAGCATCACGTTTTGAGTCACATGTTGTGTTTGTCAGGTGATGCAATGCAGGACTAACACAGGTGGGGAAAATGTCTGGCATTGGTTGGGATTTTATTGTGGGATCAGGAGAAGACATCTGTGAAAACCACTGAGCCTGCGGATGTGAGTGCGAGCCAAGGTGCACACGGAAGTATGGCAGGTGCCAGACTGTGTGTGTGTGTGTAAAAAGCTGTGGGAATGGGACTTTCCCCAACTTCTCTCATGTGAGTGTCCAATGGACCATGAAATAATAATTAAAGATCCAGTGAAGAACATTGCAGATCGAAACACTGATCTATATATTTATTCATTAAATATATGTGAAATGTTATTAAGTGTCCGCTGCATGTCATGTCTCTCTGCACATCAGCCTGTTTCCATGTTCTCTGATGGCAACTTGCCATCCAGCATGTGGCCTGTCTACCAGACAGCTTGCCCCATCACACACACAGTTGTGTCCCACTTCCCTTGGGATATCAGTATCCCCCCATGACCTGAATCCTCCACTATAAAGGCCGCTGACATGTCTCTCTCTCTCTCTCTCTTTTTTTTACATTTAGATATTGTTTACTGTGTCATTCAAATGTATGACTTTTCTGTACAAGCAGCGCTGAGTTAAAACAAAAAGAAAAATATCAGCAAGATATCATCAGGGGTTGTATAGCTGCACTTATAGATAATTTATAACCTGCTGAAAGAATAAGTTTAGTTATATTACTATTTTTTTTATTATCATGAGCAAATTCCCTGATTAAAAAAAACAACAACAAATACTCTTTTTTTTTTTTAAATTAGCAAATGTTATACAAACAAGAGAAAAAAGTGCATCTGTCTGGGACTATTTTCAGCAGCAGATTGGATTTGACTCCGCGTCTACATCAGTGCTCAAAGGAACACGTCACCTGAGCTGGAAGGGTTAGACAAGAAACTGAGTCGTTGATTCACTGAAAACAACTTGCTCATTCATCACACAGAAATACAGTGAGAATCTGTTGCTTTTATTTGTCTTACATTAAATAATTGAATATTTTTGGACAGTCAAGACAAGAGTGTTTGTTGTGTGTGTCACAGAATAAAGCGATGTGGCTCATTTATACGGTAATTCGTGGGGCCCACAAGAATCCATTACTGGCTTTGGTTACACAGGCAAACTTCACAGTGTTTGTAGAATATGCTCACTGTTGGTTTTGGTTTCACCGGCTTCATCCTTGGGAAAAACACGGGCAGTTCCGATCCCGGTCCCAATCCAGATGCCAGTCCCGGTCCCGGTTCGGGTCCCGGTTCCGGTTCGGGTTCCGATCCCGGTCCCGGTTTGGGTCCCGGTCCCGGTTCCGGTTCGGGTTCGGGTTCGGGTTCCGGTCCCGGTCCCGGTTCCGGTTCGGGTTCGGGTTCGGGTCCCGGTTGCGGTTCGGGTCCCGGTTCCGGTTCGGGTTCCGGTACCGGTCCCGGTTCGGGTTGCGGTTCGGGTCCCGGTTCCGGTTCGGATTCGGGTCCCGGTTCCGGTTCGGGTTCCGGTCCCGGTTCGGGTTCCGGTTCGGGTCCCGGTTCTGGTTCCGGTTCGGGTTCGGGTTCGGGTCCCGTTCCCGGTTCGGGTTCCGGTTTCGGTCCCGGTTCCGGTTCGGGTCCCGGTTCCGGTTCGGATCCCGGTTCCGGTTCGGGTCCCGGTCCCGGTTTGGGTTCCGGTCCCGGTTCGGGTTCCGGTCCCGGTTCGGGTTCGGGTCCCGGTCCCGGTCCCGGTTCCGGTTCGGGTTCCGGTCCGGGTTCCGGTTCGGGTCCCGGTCCCGGTTCGGGTTCCGGTTC
>OMNW01025254.1:7668-22038 GCA_900303245.1 Selene dorsalis
AGAATTTTTTTTTTTTTTTGTAATTTTTTTTTTTTGTTTTTTTTTTTTTTGTGTTTTTTTTTTTTTTTTTTTGTAATTGAAGAATTGTGAGCTGATGACCTCATCAACATCCATCTAATGCATGAGTCATCTGCAGGGGCTGGAGTGTGAATATTTTTTCCCGGGAAGGCTCCGTGTGTGACGAAGCCTTCAGGAGCCGGCTGTGGCATCATACCTGGTGTGATGGGGAGCTGAGAAAATGAGACTGCTGGTTTGGTAAATGGATGTTTTTTGGAGCTAGAACGTACGGTCGAAGCATCCATCCAAACACCAACAAACTGCTTCCTCACGTACATCACAGGTTGTGTTTGTCTTTCCATCATAACCATGAGGCATCTCTCCAGCATTGTTATAATCCATTTTTTTTGCCTTTTGATGGAACAGTCCAGCTTGTTAGAAGATGCACTTATGTCATCTTACCCATCATTCCCACCCTATGCTGTAAAATGGAGAGGGCTGTGAGTTTAGCGCAAAGACCGGAAGCTCGGGAAAACTGCTAGCCCTAAACCCAGGACAGTCGTATGGTGTGTCATGGTCCTGGATTAATGCCACCTTTTTAATTTGGACGTCTCAGTCGGCTCATGAAATGTCTTACAGGAAGCGTATTCAAAACCCAAACTGGGAGGACGTCTTTGTAGCAACTCACAAGTGGGGAAAACCACGTCGGGTTAGTGCAAATCACGTCATTTAGCTCCAGAGAGCCGATGAAAGTGTTTCCCAGAGTGTGATTTTATATTTGTATGTGTGAGTGGTCAAACCCAACTCTTTGAAGCCTGGAAACGGGGTAGGAGAGGTTGAGCAGCTGTCGTGCGGTCCGTTATCCCATAGGTGATGTCACTCTGTTGATTTGGCTTTGCAGCCACGTGTTGCACTGCAGTGGAGCAAAGCTTTTGAAGGGTGATCCCAGGTTTAGGAGCTGCGGTCAACATTCCTGCCAAGCAGAGGGGCTGGGCTTTCAGCTTTTATTTTGAAAGTACAAAATGCCATTCCAAGGGAGTCTTGTATCTGATATTTGACCATTTTTTCACAATGGATGGCTGTGGATAAGCATTCCTCCAAGCCATCCAAGAGTAAAAGTAGTTTTGAATTTGATGCCATGTGTTTAAACATCTCATGGATGGATGGATGGATGGATGGATGGATGGATGGATGGAAGTAGTGATGCGGAAACACCAACAGTGAGATGGATGCTCAGCTTATTTAGAAGGAAGAACAGCCGGTGAACATAATGGAACGTTTAGCAGCTAAAGCACCAGATCTTCTCTGGAGCTGGTGGAGACCAAAAACTGAGCCTAAACAGAAGCACTCTCCATCATTATCACCTGATATCTGCTATCTTTTGGATGAATGTTGTAGTATCAGTCATTCAAGCTGTTCTAAGACACCTGACAGTTGTTTCTATGAACTCCTCATCTGGATTTACGTGTTGATGTTTAACACGTTAAGCCAGATTGACTTCACGTCAGGTGTCGTGTTTTCACATCCTGCGGCTCATCTGCCTCCAAGTGGCCAAAAAAATGGATGCAACATTAAAGTTGATAATTGGTGGAGGAATTCTACACTACATCAACTAAAATCATCTAAAAGCCAGATGTTTTGGAGCAGCGTTGGCATCATTTGCAGCTGTGCTTGATGCATAGATATGATAAAAAATATTAACCATTGAGGTCGTCATTGTGTTAGCTAAATGTTGCTGGGTCACATGATTTTTGTTTACAGCATGTTTATTCCTATCTGGCTGTTTCTGGATACACATGATGAGCACAGACTGGTGTGGATGGATTTTGGTTTTCTGAGGACCAGCCAATAGCAGAGAGAGGGCTCCACAGAGTTTGGTTTCTATTACTCTACTAAACAGCCAGCATGCAGGTTAGAGTCAGCCTCGTGTATAGAGTGGATGTAGGCCTTTTTATTAAATATTACATATCCTCCAGTCTTGTAACACCTTTGATGTGAGCGAGGTTCCTCTGTCCACAGCCTCACAGAACATCTGAAGAAAAACCCACCTTTCGGTAAGACGTTAATCCACTCAGCGATTTGTCTCATTAAGGTTGCGAAGGACACTCTGTAGTTACATCTCTAATGAACTTCGTGCCCATGAGGTTCTCAAGTTTCAAAAATGCTCGGACATTAGGGAAAATGAGCCCCAGCCCTGTAACGCTGGTACTTCTGGAAGAGGAGGGATGAGGTCACGAGTGGTGATTGGTTTGGTGATTGGCACCAGAGCTCAGGCTTCTGACCGCTGTTGTTTCTTGTTCACAACAGGATCAGAGCGTGAACTATGAAGGGAACCTGCAGACGCCTGATGTTTTGAACAGGAAGCTGCAGTTGCTTCAGAATATAGTTTTTTTTTTCAATGTAGGTTTTATAGATTTAAGGGCTTTTTTTTTTTTTTTTTTTTTTTGGCCCAAATGACACAAAGCAGTTTTCTCACTTCTCATCGGTGGTATGTGTCCAGTCAGACAGTTTTAAACTATGCGTCTTGTTTTGTTTTGTTTGTTTTTTGACCGTATCCTGTGGTCTTCTTCAGCACGTAGCGATCGTTCACATTCGCGAAAGAAGATCTCTACTCTAAGGTTTATTTGCATTCCCAGTGCTTTTGACTGCCCTGAGAGGTTGAAATATCAGGATGTGTGCTGACGAAGACCATGCGAGTCGAGGAGTAAGCGGACCTTGAGTCAAGACTGCTTCACACCCCCTCGGTCTTCTTCCACGGGGACCAGTGCCGCCCATCAGAGAGCCGCTTCACTTTCAGACCAGACATTGTTTAAGGTGACGTCCACCCTGAGGAAGCTTAACGGTTAGCGGTGTCTTTCAGAGTGCTGTATTTATTTTTCCTTCGGGATCTTGTCCCTGTTCTGTCAGAATATCATCACCCAGGTGTGTTCTGCCGAGGCCTAACAGCATCTACAGGAGGAGGCGCCCTCCTTCCCATCAGCCCCCTCTGATCTCACCGCACGCCCTCCACTCTTCCACTTGACGCACAACTTTTCTGTTTCAGCATCTCCCTCCTTCATTCCCCCACCTTTTTCTTTTCTTCTTCTTCTGAAACATTCCCTCTCTCACTCTCTCTTTCTCTGTCTCTCTCTCTCTCTCCTTGCCTGCACCTTAAACCCCAACAATTCCTTTTCAACTCAGAACTATCATGAAAAACTTTATGGAGATTTGTTGTTTTGTTTTGTTTTTTTTTTGTTTAATTTCGTTTCACCTGTAAATAGTTGTACAAAGGAAATACTGTCAGTTTGCTAGGAGGCATGGAGACTACAAATGTAACAAATTATAAAACCTTCAAAATAAAAGAGGAAGATTAAAAAGACATTTTGATAGGCAGACTTCTGAGAAAAATGGTGAGTGTAAAAAATATTTAAGGCTGTATCATAAGAAGAAAAAAGCTTAATGTATTTGTTGTGAATATGAAAAACTGATATATTAAAGAAGTGCATGAAAACTGTAGCTTGGTTTATTAGTGCATTTATGTGTTTCAGTGATGATGTGCTTTCGCTGGCTTGGAAGTATTTATGTCCACATGGTGGCAGCATCTACTGTAGTAATGTGATCGGGAACATGCTGCTGCACAGAAGGGTCCATGCCATTGTTTGGGTTCAACACATATTACATAAGGGAGGGAGGGGTCTACAAGGACACTCCTTTTTTTCCATCATGACTTTTATCAATGGAAACAACACTGGAGAAACTTATCAGAAAAGGAGTCAAGTTTAATCTAACAGACACTTTAAGTTGTGAGAAAAAAATCCACTGGTAATGGTTTATGTTTAAAGTGTTCCTATATATGTGTGTGTGTGTGTGTGTGTGTACATATATACGAACACATGCACACAAAATTGCACCACATGTCATATTATTAGTGTATAACACATGATTTCATGGGTCTGGTTTTCTGGTGGAAACTGTGCACTGTAGTGTTAATGAGGGGGAAGAAAGAGACCGTTTCCACTTGTTACTCTCTCAATTAAGTGGTTTTAATGAACTGATGTAGCCCAGAGGTCAGCTCAACATGCAGATGCCTCACGAATTTGCTTCTATTTTCCCTATAATTTGTTATCAGATACGTTTTAGGGCGACTTTCTCGGAAATAATTAGGATTTACAGATGCGTAAAATGAGATGCTGTTGCACCAGCGTAATTATGAAGATTATTTGATGTAAAAACTACAAGATAAACTTTGCCCTCACTGACAGACTTGAACAAAAACACACGAGTCTCCCCTGTTGTTTGATGATGTAAGTATAGGTGATGTATTTCCCAGGAGACCAGGGTGGTGGCTCCTCTCCGGTACTGCTCTCTAGTCTCTAGTCTACTCCACAGTGCTGGGCAGAGGAGGCTCCAATCCAGGAGGAGCAGTGTGGACTTGGTCCTGCCTGGGTCTGGTCTCTGATCCAAGCAGATGACGTGGTTTTGCTGGCTTTATCAGGGGATAAAGCGGCCAGGGTGAGTGTCTGTACCTCCAAGTCTGAGGCATGCTTCTCTGGTGAAATTGTGAATTTCAGGAGTGAGAGTAAAGGGGATGTTGTTGTTGTTGCTCCAACCATCACCTTCACTCTTATTCTGGTGACAGAAAGAATGAGACTGAAACTTGGTAACAGCACTGTAAACACAATAGGTATGAAAGTGAATTTCCCTGAGGCCTGCAATAGATGGCCAGAGCCATTTAATCCTTATTACCAGGACTTGTTAGTCACTCAGACATCACAGTCATGGCTCTGTTTGCTCTCTGCTTTAAGAAGATGGATCTGATGTTGCAGTGCTGCCCATCTGTTAGGTCTGTGATAACACTGTATCTAACAGGTAGCTGCTGAGGTGTCAGTATCCACTGGATCAACCATCGCCCACTAACGGAGCGAAGACAGGTCCGTTCTCTCTGCGGCGTCTCAGTGTCTCATTTATAAAAGCTTCCGACAATGTTTGTGACGGAGCTGAGGGCAGTTCTTCGCTGAGGCTGCAGGAGTCACTGAGGAGCTGCAGTACAACTCATACAGACAGCGCGTGCACACACACACACACACACAAATACTTATCAGATCACTTGGAAACTTGGTTTGTCTGAAAATGCGATGCAGGAGAAATTAATTTCACATCATGTCAAATTCATTCATCTGTGTTAAACACTTGTTGTGAACGAGTTCTTTAGTGGCTCTGCTGGGATCACATCACACACACACACACACACACACACAAAGGCAGTTTGACTCATACAGCTTAGCAGATAAACAGCTTTAGCAGATAAGCGCACTTAACCCTGTCTATAGAAATTTCATTTCGATCCAACTTAACAGCAACATCAAATTCATGTTGTAGAAAATGCGATGGCCACCATCAGAGGTTTGTATTTTCTTTTAGTTTTTTTTATCTTTTATGAATGAATGATGAAGTGAGATATTTATTAACAGCATCTAAGTCACCAGGAAGTGGTTGGTGTGGATGGTGGGTGTACAAATGAATGAGCTGGTGTCTGAAGTCACTGAGGTCTTAACCTCAACTGGGACAGTTCAAACACAAAGCGATGGTCACTGCGAATGGATCATGTTCTGTAACATCAGATATTTGTTATTTGCCAATTGCATAAACGAATGTATCCCCAATGTAGTGATGTTTACTCTTAAATATATTTGTTGTTGTTGGTACTTGTACCGTTTCAGTCCTAATCATAACGTATTGGGAGTTGATCCCAGGGCCGTTGCATAGGGGAGAAAGATGAGGCCCACAGCCCAGTGGGGCCCACTAAACCCCTAGTAGCCTAATCTTTCTATAGCTAAACTATTCTACATATAACCCTGACTAATACTCATACCACTGTTGCATCAGGGTCAAGACAAAGCCACAAAACATGCAATATTCGTGAAATACAGTTTATTTTCCAAGCAATAACCCCCTGCCTTCTTTTAAAAAATGGTTTAGTCTGGAGCAACAGTAGCCCTCCACAAACTAATAATAATAATTGGGTATATTGCCTCTGGCACTGTCAAGAACATAGAGTAACAGAAATATAAACAAAAAAAATGATACGTAGTCCAAGAAAAAAGTGGAGATGAAAAGTCAGGGGGCGGGGGCCCAGTGTTCTTCAGGGGGCCCAGAATTCCTAGCAGCGGCCCTGGATGAACTTAATTAATGCCATTTATTGAATTAACAATCAAAAATTGAAATCTCAGAATGAATGAATGAATGTAACTCTTCGTCATTTAAAAGAATCAGACCCTTCACTCAGGACGTTGCAGCAGTTCCTGTGGCAGGAGTTAAAGCTTCAAGTCTTCTTGTGTGAGTCTCTGCAGCTTAGCACACCTGGATTTAAACAGTTTATCCTGCTCTTCCTCACAGATCCTTACAAGTCTGGGTTTCATCTGGTTGCTCCAGACTCGTCCCAAAGCCACCCCTGAATTGTCTCGGCTGCATGCTTTCGGCCACCGACACGATGAAAGGTGAAGCATCAGTCCAATCTCTGGTCTTTCCCTCTGTGGGACAGGTTTTCTCCCTGCGCTGCTCTGTTTTGGCTGCATTCATTCTTCACTGAGCTGAACTGACCTGTGTGTCTCCCTGCCCCACCTGCTGAGAAGCTTTAAAGAGCTTTATACCATGATATTGTTCTCAAGTTTTTGCCACAGTTTTATCACTGAGCTCCACAGGGAGTTCCTGAGACTTCATGGTTGTTGTTTTTTTATCCCTAAAATGCAATGTCAAAAATGTATAATATGCTTTTAGGGAGTCATCCCTGTCTTTTAGAATTTTGTTTTATACACAACTGAACTGATACTTTATATAAACTAGTATATATCCCTAATGTTCTCGGCACAATTCAAGGATAAAGCAAACAGAAAGCACAGTTTTCAGTTCCACAGGAAAGGCTCTGGATCCATCCACACACCCATTAGTTATACTGTCTACGGGGGGCTGGAGCCAATTCCAGCTGATGTTCGGCGAGGTTCAACCTGGTCAGGTCACATGTGCCGACAGTGACAAACAACCTCACGCTCACATTCACACCTATAGGCACTGTAGAGCCAAATAACCTTGTGCGCATGTCTTTGGACTGAGGGAGGAAGCTGGAGAACCTGCAGAGAACATGGAACATCCCCAGGGCAACGGTACTAACCACTGCATCACGGTGCTGCCCACATCATTATGAATTAATGGGAGGATTCAAAATGAAATCTACAGCTCATTACCGTGTTCAAAAGATGAATGGGTCTGAATATGTTCTGAAGGAGCTGCATGTATGTGGACAGCTGGAAGTGTTGTGTGTTGGTCCATACAGAGCAGCAGAGCGCTGCAGAGTGACCTCACTCTATCTCAGTTTTCCTGCAGCATTCAGACTGTCCACACCTCTGAGATGTGATAATCCACACCATTAAACAAATTTACAACCACTCATAAAGTCCCATAGAATGCTTATCTGTCTTATCATATTTCTCATTAATCACCTCTGTGGTTACAATACGGACACTTTTATTCATATGACAGCATGTAGATGCCATAAGATCCAAATCCTCCCTCACATCTCAGCAGTGGGAAACATCTGTCAGGGAAATGTGGGAGGGGGAGGGAGGTGAATGAATCATCCTCTGGCCTCCCTCATCTACAGCGGAGGTGCCCTTGTGCAGCAGTGATGCCCCAGCTGCTCCAGTGGTGCAGCTCACAAACAACTATTACAAGGAGGGAGTGGGTTGTTCTCAGTGCAACTGTGTGTGTGTGTGTGCGTGTGACTTCCACTGACTCACCTGGGCCCCTCCGTTGTGATAAAACACAGACAGAAGTTACTGTTTGACAAATGGACTTGGGCTGAGGCAAAAACACACACGCAGTTGTGATGTTAATGATGTTGCCAGTGAGTCATTTACTTCAGAACTGACCTGTACTATTTCCATTACATTACATTAACAGTCCTGATGTCACCTTCTTCTGCCATCAGTTTGAATTTTGTCCCTCAGGAGCCCACATCATTTGTTGACACAAGGTAAGGACTGCCTTTAGATCATCTTTATTTCTCTCAGCCCTGCAAGTGAGACCCAAGTGATAGACAGGGCCGTGGCCGTTGGAGAGCACAGTGTCCAGCAGTTGGACTTTGGCTTCTGATGATGTTTATGGGACATACAGTATGTGTGTGGACAAATTATTCTCATTATATGAATATAAAGTAATAAGTAATTTTAAGGTCATGAACTCACACAATATTTGTTTTACCTGATATTTTAATGTCACCACGAAATCAGCTTTAATTTCATCTAATCAACCTGTAGAATAAAATGTGACGGTGAAGACATTTTTTTCTTCTTCTCTTTGTATCTGAGAGGTATTTCCCCGACATGTAAGACTATACATGCCACGGTGAAAAATTTGCATCAGTCCAGAACCTAATGTGGTCGTGCTGATAAACCACCATGAAGTGATTGGTGGCTCAGAGGCCAGAAGGACAGCGTGAAAGGGTTTAAAAATGTCGATGAAGATGGGCAATATGGCTCCTCTTCTTCTTCTGCTGTCAGCCGGTGAGTGTTCAGCTACTATACTGACTTTACTTATTCTACTCTTCATGTAAATACTACAGTTTATAGAAGTGATCTTTTTATGTTGAGTCAACTATTACTCTCTTTGCTGGTGCTACAGCCACGATCAGGCCTGCAGGGTGGTGTAGACATCTGTGAGGCACCTCCTTGTCCTGTCCTAACAGCCACTGGTTGAACTCACACTCACCTGGTGGAGGTCTTTCTCTCTCAGGTGTCTCAGTGGGCACAGCGCTGGATGTGCAGAAGAGACTCATCGGAGGTCACACTTGTGAATATAACAGGGCTTTCCGCCACGTCAAGTTAATATCAAACAATGGCGCACTGTGTGGTGGCTCTCTCAGCGAGTGGAGTCTGACCGCAGCTCACTGTCGGCGCCAGGATGGTGAGAAAGTGACGGTTTTATTACAGCGTGTCATTTCATGATTTTCTTCTTTAAGACTTTAACCTCTCCGTTTACACACAGGTGCACATCCTGATTTAAAAACCAAGCTGCCACCAGAGGAAATAACAAGAACAGAGGTCTTTTCAGCCGACCACGACATCATGCTGCTGAAGCTGAACAACCCGGCCACTTACCCCACAGTCAAACTTCCTAGGTGCTTGCCGTGTCTAAAATGCCTCCAGAAGCCCCGAAAGTGAGCGAAGAATCATTCAGTATATTTATGTGAATGTTTGTGTCCACGATCATAGACAGACTGTTACTGTTTATCTGGTAGGTTCCCCTCAGAGATGAATTGTATGTCTGTATTTGATTTTAAAGCCTCTGACCACTGATAATTGATTATTTTGTATCTTATTTTACAGAAACAAAGAATTTCTGGTCACAGGATTTGGCTGTAATGCTATAAACCCCGTCACCTTTGACTTTGGTGAGTTACAGATTTTTTTTTTGTCATATTATAATTCATCTTTCCTCTGATAACAACATTTGAGCAAATTTACAGTAAACAAAGACCAAACTTTGTGTGTTTTCTGTAATTATTTCTGCCTTTTTTTCCGGTGGCTGATCAGCTTCCACAAAAACTCCACTGTCTCAAATGCCTGCTGTTGTTGACTGCGCGCCAATTAAAGCTGACCTGCAACATCATTATCCATCAGTACCATACAACAACTGGGTTTGTGCCTATTCTCCAAGAAAAGACACCCGTTAAGTGAGTTTCTAATCTGATGTTTCATTTCTTCGGAAACATTCCTTTTATGGTCTGTGTATACCTCTGTGTTTGTATAATTATTTATTTAGTTTTTCAATCTTTATCCAGAAAATATAGAAGAAGAAGAAGACAATTGTACTCATAATAATCATGAATCTAGTTCTGCAAATGTAGAAGTAACGGTTGTTATATAATCATACACATATTCCCCCTGCAGCGTTAACACCTTGAATATAAGCTCCATTTATCCTGATGCAACCTACTGGCAATACTTTTCCTCAAGTGTTCCATTCAGTGAAACTTCATTTGACAGTTTGATGAAAGAAAGGGCGAAGAAAAGGGTCAGTTGGAGCATTTACTCTCACATAGGTGCTTCTTGTTCATAACATAGAATAGTTATGGTGCTTGGACCATTTGCTGCGTGTCATCCCTCCACTCTTCCTGCGCCTCCTAGTTTTAACAACTTCCCGGTTGTTAAAACCGTGTGGCTCATCCTCATGAACGCTATATTACTATCAGTAACTTGCTCAAATGTGTTACGAATATTCATTAGGACTCAATGATGAACTTATTGGATTTTGATAGGTAAAGGTTAAAGGTCAGGGGTCAAGTTCGTGGTGACCTCCTCACCGAACATGCTTTGGATGAACCTCATCAAATTCGGCATAAATGTCCATGTGGACTCAAGGACGAACTGTGAACATAACATCTGTGTAACACCTTGAGAGAATCTCTTCAAATTTGGGTCAAATGTTCACTTGGCCTCAAGGATGAACTGATCAAACTTTGGTGGTCAAAGGTCAAAGGTCACGATGAACTGGATAATGTGTGATATGAGTCTGGAGCCTGAAACAAATGTGATTGGCAGGGGGCAGAAAAAAAAGTACTTTAAGGTTAGATGCCCTCTGTTGTCATGGTTACTAAAACAAATATATAGCATGCTCATGGTCACAGTTAGAGACACAGCATTCCCTCCTTTGCTCTCATCATTATGAATATGACGAACTGGCCATTACAGGTGTTTGTCACTTGAATGTAACTGTATTCAGACCCTTGCAGAAAAGCTGTGTTCCAAAAATGATGATCCAAAAACTGATGGGACAGTACAACTGATGAGCCTATTTATTTCTGTATCTCTGTTAGTAAGAGGTTTATTCTGTCAGGAGTGAACGTTAATGCTCAGAAATGGCATAAGGTAACAGCTGGTGTCGGTATGTGTGTATGTTTGTGTGTATGTGTTTGTGTGTGTGCGTGTGTGTGTTACCTTTTTGTCTATGCTAAAAATGTATTTTAATTCTAATCAAAGATGGACCACCAAAGCAACAACAGGAAATACAACTGTGAAAAGGCAGCTGATGTAGTCTTTATTAGTGGAGCAGTCATTGGTATGGATTCTGCAACCTACAGATAACACAGGTGAAATAATATGCTCCAATCATTTAAGCCTCTATGTATTTTTTTTAATATCCAATGGAACCTTCACAACTTAAAGGGATAGTTCAACATTTTGGCAAATTCCCCTATTGCCATAATCCCTATAGTCATAGGGGTACGTTCATTACCTTTAATTATCAGTGCATGTTGTTGTGAGATCCGTGGGGCAGAGACATGAGCTGCTCAGTGAACACAATGGAAGTGGACGGTACGTAAGTTGTGACCTACACATTCACCACACTGGAAATAATATTGTAACATTACGAGACAGAGTTGTTTTGCATAGCAGGAACTACATTCCAGACATGGCTGCTGGGCGGAGTGATTTCAAAAGTGCAAGTAGTTTCAAGTATTTGCTTCATGTGTCGTAATGTTAAATAATTATACATGATTATTTCATAGCGTGGTGAATGTGCAGGTCACAACTTCTCCAAGAGAGCGTTTTGGAGTCGTTGGATTGTGTATTTGATGAGTTTTGAGGGACAGGGGACCTTGTACCATTCACCTCCATTGTGTTCACTGAGCATCTCATGTCTCTGACCCACGGATCTCAAAACAACATGCACCGATAACTAAAGGTAATGAACCTACCCCTGTGACTATGGCAATAGGCGAATTTGCCAAAATGTTGCACTATCCCTTTAAAATATATATAGATATAGATACCACAGAGAAAGTCACCTCAGAACAGCTTGTCTCATAAAGGAGTCTAGTGTCTCCCTGTGTCCATCATGTCCCTTACTGCCCACTTCTGGCAGCAGTGGGTTGGTTGTCCCTGGAGGCTTCCAGCATATATCTATAATGTCTGTTATTTCCATGGGCATGTCCATGTCCTGTTGACAAAGGCTGGGACTTCTCAAGCAGAGAGGAGAACAGCATCTTTTGGAGGTTTGCACAACCCTGGGTTCTGACAGGTGGTTAGCTACAGCAGCTGTGCTTGTCAGGCTGTTCTTGACTCTACTGTTCTGAGATCAGTTACAATATTGCATGCACTGTGCACATACGCAGACGTGTGAGCACAGAGGCAGGCTGTTTTCTGCCGTAGGTTTGAGAAGTTTGAGGCAGAATATTGTTACACAAGTAGCAGGAATAGCTCAGTGTGTGGTGGGCGTAAGAAGCAGAGAGACACATGGAGAGAAAGGAAGGAGGAGGGGGGGGTGGGTAGAGAGAGCCAGTGAACAGAGCAGCAGGGGGTGTAGCCATGAACGCACAGTGCGATGCACGTGCACTTTAAAGGCTGGTTGTCAATAAATAAATAAATAAATAAACGCTACAACCCTCCAGGTCCCTTTGCTTTGCAGCTACAGTCCAGACACGAGTCACGAAAGGTTAACAAGGCTGGAAATTGCAGGATTCTCTCTGGTCACTGGAGTGTATCATTGGCAGCTAATGGTATTTGAAGACAACCATAGGTGGGCTGTAGATATTTTTCCTCTATACTGCACCTTCTACATGTGTAGCGTTGGTTGAAAGGAGTGACTGTAAACCTTCAGCCAGGAAGGAGTAAGGAGAAGATGCCCAGGATGTCAATCAAAGACATGAAAAGTATGTTTTAGTCTTCTTGTTGGCATAGTAAACAGCTGTATTACAAGTTGAATTCTTTTTTTTTGTTTTAGTTTTGATCTGTGAAAGCCACCCTGCGGTCTTCTTTTAAGGGTGGGACATGAACATCACAGCCCCCTGCCCTCCAGCTGGTCTTCACAACAGGCTCAATCAAACTTAATGCCCTGCACATCTACATCTTCCTCACCATCCGACGCCAACAATATTAAATATCAGTTCAAAACTCAACTCAAAACTAGAGTCATTGGGTGAAATTCACAGGAGTAGATCAAAAACAAAAACATTGTCCTGGTCCTGATCTCCAACATCTCCTCCTCCTCTTGTTCCGCTGCCTGCTCTCCTTTGGAACCTACTTATTTATCATCATCCCATAAAATACGCTATGGTAACTATTCTAACAGCATGATGATTTAACCATGCAGTATTGACAGAAGGGGGTTTGTGATCAACTCTGGGAATACACTGCCTGTGTATGTGTTCACGTGATGTGATGCTCTCCCCCTCCCCTTTGTGTTTTTTCAGTTGCAGGCTGTGGCTCTTCTAGACTTGGATGAGGCGCACCTGTCCTGAATCACTGTATCACCAACCTCTACATAAACCCAGTCTTGGCTTTACCACTCTGCTACTGTCCTGTTCAGTCGTACTCTGAATCGTTTTTAGCTTTGACTTACACATTGTTTCTTTCTCTCTTTTTGAGTGGGTGCCTCACTGGTTTTTTTTTTTTTTGCCTGCTTCCTCAACACTGTGGCCAGCCTGCCTCCTGCCACCACCAACTGGGTTCTCCCTTTTTCTTGTTGTGGCACTTTTTGCCTGAGAACTTATTAAACACAATGAAATTATCCTCCGGTCCTGTAAACCCCATCCTTAACACGTGACTTCCTAAAGCTTTCCTTTACTAATTACTGATTATCCAGATACAAAATTACAGTCAGTAATTCTCTAGCTTTGATCTATAATAGTTTTAGTGATATAAATTGACATTTAAGTCAGATCTAATTAATAGATAACAGATAGACTAATAGATTAAAGATATTAAGTCTGAGATGGACAGGGTTTGCAGTCAAATTTGATCTATCCTCCTGAGACCTGGGGGGAAAAAAAAGTTTTCTGATTTAGATTTTTTTTAATGTAAATTAAGTGTTGGGGTGTTGAAGAACAAATCGCAAAGAAAAAAAATATGAAAACTTCATTTCATTCAAATTTTACAACATGTCCACTGTAGTGGACAACAGGACTATACTGTTCCCAAAACAAGCAATATTTTGATGCTTATTATGTACATGGAAAAACTAGAACTATTGACCTCGATGACGTCACTTCCATGTCACTGCCGAAGTCGTAGGTCAGTGAAAAGCCCTGTAAAAAACCCCGGATGACAACAACAACACAACTCCGAGCCGCTCCGAACTCACGGGGGAATAGTGCTGGTGATTCATAACAACATATTGGTGAAATGAAGGAGTTTCACAGCAGATAATGTCTTATTTAGACGCTGCATCGTTGCCCCAACAACTCCCATTATATGGATATACGTAGATCACGAGTGGATCTAAATATCTTCCGAAGGACTCCAAGTTACACCAAAGTTGTTCGGGTGAGTAAATTAATGTATTTTATGCTAGAAATAAGGTCCAGGTTGCAAAAAACGAAACTTCTCCTTTAAATGTTGC
>OMNW01025267.1:0-22706 GCA_900303245.1 Selene dorsalis
GGTGTCATTTTGAACATGGGTCGATAAATCAAACATGAATAAAAAAAGATTTACAATAATAAAACTATGATCAAACAATGATTTAAAGAAGGCAAGGTTCAATAACATTAGAGTATCAGTAATTATAAAAAATAATAATAATAATAAAAATTGCAACAATAGGACTGTACAGTGCATTAGTCCATGAGGGAAAAGAAACTAAAGCTTCATTTCTGAGCTGCTGTCCTTGGCTTATTATAAACAAGGAAATCTGTTATGTCATGCCATACATTGCTGTCATGGTAGAGGTAGTTCATGGAGGACTGCAGGGAGGGCTGCAGGGTGTGTGGGTAATACTCAAACAGCCACAGGACGATGCCCCACACCAGGGTGGCGAAGAGTGGGAATGGGTCATGTTTAGGCTGGGGGATAAACCCTTTCTCTACAGCCAGCCGAGACAGGGCAAACAAGATCCTGGACAGCAAGTACATGTTGATCTGCAGTGAAAAATAAAGAGTTTTCACACACGTGTTGAATCAGTTACAAGGTGTGCAGGCAGGAGATTTTCAGTTTTTGGCTGGTTATACCTGACTGTTGATGCTGTTGTTGTCGCCAAACACTAACCATCCTCCAACACAGGCAGCCAGAAAGGAGTGAGACTGTAAACTCTTTCCCTGGATCTTCTGCTGCAGGGCATGGAGCCCTTTATATGTGAACACAAAGCAGGCCAGGTTGCGGGAATGGGTGTAAGTGGCCTTCAAAATGGCTCTGAGCTTCTCCTTCAAGCTACCAGAGGAGAAAACAGCAGCTTAGGACACCATGAACCTGTGGTAGCAGGGTATTGTGAATATAAAACACAGCAAGACCACAGCTCAGACTCTTACCTGCCACTTCTGAAAAGAAAAGTCATCACAAGGGCGTGTGGTGCTCTGATTTTGGCGCCATATCTGAAAAGGAACATAGTGTCATATTGGTGCTTTCAGGGACCACAACTGACTTCAAAACAAGGTCCGACTGACCCATTACTCATACCACACAAACAGTTTAACAAACTCAATTCAAATATATAAGAAACATCTGCAAAAACGAGCTTAGGTATTCCCTGAGTTTTTACGGTCAGCTACAACTGTAATACTACAGCTGTCAACCTGAGACTAACTACCGACCAGCTGTGTGGTGAATCATTACCAGCGGTGGTTTAACTCGTTAGTTTATTGAACGTGTTCACTCACACGACGCCATTTCTAAATCCTTTCAAAACAGCTAATGCCGCTTTGTACTTCTCCTGCTGCAGCAGATTGTTCACGGTGTAAAGGAGAGTTTTTACCAGATCAGGACCTGCCATGACTTTCAACCATAGAGCCGAGGGGACAAAAAATACCGTTGCACACGACGATGCGTCACAGCGAATGTTCGCCGAAGTGCTACACTGCATGAAACGTTCCTACTGTATCATACATGGGCTTACATGCTGTGTGTGATGTATCCATAGACTGTACGATAAATGAATGAATGATTAAAAACATGCAAAGTAACAATGTGATAAACAAAAAGATTTGTTCAAAAAAGAGTAGCATGAAGCTTCACTTCTCTATAATTATATGCGGACTGTATATCCTATTGCTCTAGATATGAACTTGAATTGGGGAAGTCTGCTTTGAAATCTTACATGAATTTTTATTCTATTAGCCACTTGGTGTCCAGAGTCCATGGTGAACCTGTTCTGACAATGTTCCTAATCTAGCAAATTCTCTTCCTGATATGTCTTATATGTATTGATGACTTTGTCCATTTATTTGTTATTTGTTCAAATAAAATGTCAACAAATAAAAATAAATAATAAAAAAAAGCATTTGCCAAAAGGTAAGGATGTGTGCTTTGTTATGGAATATTATTTAAAAATCACAAGAGGGAATAAAGCATTTTAATTTGCAAGTATTCCCATATTTTGCATACTTCAAATAATAAGGTAATGAGATTTGCACCTATACTTTTCATATATTTTTAAAATTAACTTCTTATTAGATTATTTACAAAACACAGTTTGGTCCAAACACCGAGTCTAGATTTTAGACAAGATAGGAACTGGTCGTTGGTGTCTAAGTTAAAAAAAACAAAAAAACTCTCACTTAATCAAACCACCTGAGGTAAATGCATCTAGTCTATTGACAATTATTCTGAAACTGTACTTTCGTTTGCCATTGCTTTGAATAGTGTAATGGTTGTTTTAGCAGTTGTACTCATCATCTATTTATTGTATTTTACATTATGTAAGTGTGTTTATGTGTATTTAAGGATACAGCAACAGTGCACTCTCACATTGTATTATGCAATTTCAAATACCACAGTAATGATAGACAATGAAGGAAAGCTTCACAAGTGACTGAATCAGACATGATTCAGAGGGTTCGACCATGGCCAGGGATTAATTCTGCATATCTGGATGAAGGGAAAGCAGGCGCAGAGTTACTTGTCTTGACATGTGTGGCTGCATGGAATCTCTTTGTC
Source organism: Selene dorsalis (assembly GCA_900303245.1). Classification (NCBI taxonomy): domain Eukaryota; kingdom Metazoa; phylum Chordata; class Actinopteri; order Carangiformes; family Carangidae; genus Selene; species Selene dorsalis. The sequence continues at coordinate 2,488 of OMNW01025267.1, forward strand.
GTGCCACTCCTTAGATGCCCACACAAAAAAAATTAAATCAATATATGTTACTGTTCTCTGTGTGTTTGTGCACCGTTCATATGAAGAACTATAAATATATACTTGACGAATCTTTCTCCTTTCAAGAACAGTTTAGCAACACAGCAGCAGAAATGAGTTGGGTTTGTTTACATTAGATAGGCCACAAGTGACATGCAGTGATAGCAACTCTTCTGATTACTGAACAGATATAAACTAAACTTTTCCAAACAAACAGGAAATACTGTAACATTTCACTCTAATCTGACTCCTCAGCCTCCAGGAGCCATTACACCACAACCTTCAATTTGTTTTTGCAGTTGTGAACAGCTCCCCCATGACCTTTGTGCATTGCATTTTGGGACAATATTATCAAAAATTCATAGGATTTATTTAGTATAGTCTTATTAGTACTCTTTCTCAAAATGTTGGAAAGCATATTATGTCATATTCTCAGAGGATATGAGACATGAGAAACAGCTGTAGTCTCGGGTTTTTGAGTAAAGATATAGATGAATTGTCTGTAATATTGTACACAAAACGTGAACAAAAATGGAGTGACAATAATTATTACCCTTCACACATGAATAAGTCCAGTGTTAAAATCATTTTATTACTGTTATTTTTCTCAATCAATCCAACCCATTGTTACATGAAACCCATTGTCCAAATAAATAGTATTCAACCATTGACTTCCACTTATTAAAAAAAGTTAGAGCTTCAAAAGAAGAAACAGTGATTACACTATCAACATGATTTACAATGTAATCAGAACAACTAAAACACTAGTTTGCATATTTCTATACATTTAACTGCCCCATGATCACAGTAGTGATTAAACAGTCAAAAGGTTAATTCAGCCAGTTTGGAGTGTCAAGGTGCTATTTCATTAATTTTCATTTAAACATGTTAACATATTCAGTAGTCAACATTTAATGACAACACTTTTTTAAAATAAAGGTTTTATTTTATTTTTTTTTTTACAATAATCTCTTCACAAGTCTGCACACCAGTAGCTACACACTGAGATGTGTAAGTGTGTGTAAGTGTGTGTTGAATTACTACTGCCAGTAAGGGAATACACAAGAGCTAATGTGAAACATCTGACACAATTAAGCATGACGCAGTATTGAGTGTTATCTGAGGGTCAGTACACCCGTGAGCCCAAGTCAATGAGAACAACTGACATTTTTTTCTATATACTACCAGCATGAAATGATACACACTACAGTCACATGGACCATAAATTTCTTCATTTTTTCTTTTGCTGGGAACACCAGAGAACTTGCTCAGATTGAAACTGCAATGACAGATTTTCAGTTATCTGGGATATGTCAATAATTGTATTGTTTAATAATGCAACACACCATCTATGCACAGACTACAGAGCTTGACTTTTAACTGGTCATTCAAAATTGTACATTACAACTTATCAGTTCGGCTCTGTTCATATTTATCAACAAGACCTCATATGAATACATAGTTAGATCGGATGACAAAACTGTGTATAAATACAAACTTGTTTGTGTGATCGGTCAGTGAAGGAAAGTGATGAAGGTAAAACATGTCTACAAAAATTGGGACTTTGTTTCCTCAAGAATGCCTTTCAGGACAAATAAGTCTTTTGGTTTGAATTATGAAATATTTTTGAAATTTTGCTCAAATTCTGTTTCTAAAATCGAGACAGCCAAGCTAGCGCTTTCTTCGCATTTATTACTGTGGGTAAAATAACACAATGATGATAACTCAGCGAAACTGGTGTGAAATGTGAAATTAATTCAAAGGGGTTAGGAACTGATTATAGTTGGTGAAATTTAAAAAAGAGAGAAAAAAGAAATGAAATCCTTTGGTAGATCGGTTCTGTAGTAATTTTCTTCAAATTATGATACTAAAAACAAAGTCTTAGTTTAACATTACTGGAGCTATTTTTGGAAAAGACATGTAATATGTTATTATTACTGTACAAATGTGAATACCTAACTCCCTATAAAACTAGGGCCAATTACTTTTACACTGATTGGAATTTTTATTATCAGTTTAAGTCTGCAACTCAAGGGGATCCACTGCTTGGGTGAATTACATGTATTAAGATATTAAACACAATGGTCTACTTAGGAAGTGTATTTACATAAACTGCATTAGTCACTTCACACATTAAACAATTAGATTTCGGTGTCTTCATTATTGATCTGAGATAATACTTAAATCTGGATATCTACCAGCAAATTGGCTACCATTCAGTGGGAATAAGACATTATTCAACAAATAACTGGTTTCTATTACACAATACATCCTAATGCTCCCACGTCATCAGTAACGGCTCATATTTATCAAGACACTTCAGAAATACTTCACGCTTTGAGTCTCTCACACAGGAAGTGTCTATCAGTGGTCAAAAAGGCTGATATTATGTACAGCACAGACCATGTTGGGAAGGCAAAGTTTGTCAAATAAAATCGCACCCAAAGCACTTTCACCATATACTAAAGTATAATGTTCTAAGAATTTAAATCAATTGCAGATGGTGAAACTTAACATAATGCTATAAAAATGATCAAACAAATCACCGTTTGGCTCTATTACTGGCAAAAATGTTTCCTACAAAACTATTGCACATAAAAATACAACCTCTCTTAAGAACAATCACAGCCATCTTACTGCTTACATAATTACGTTCAGTTTCAATTCAGTATGAAGTAAAGAATCAACCTGTCAACATACGAGAAATTATTAACATGATCACATCGATCAAAGTTATTAAAGAAACTGCGTATGTGCTACAAGTGTCAGTCCAGTCAATAAGGTATTGATAAAAATCATCCATCCATTCACCCACACATTCATCCATCCTTTCAACAAAAGCAAAAATAAATGTTGAGCCTGAAAGACCCAAAACCATATATGTGCCTTTTATTCTGCTTTTAGATATGAACCTTTTTTAAGTCAAAATGCACAAATATGGTTGTTTCCTCTGAAACTGTTCATTCTGCATAGACCCGAAAGGCGGCTCTTGAGAAGTTACTACTGCAAAGATTAATAGACCTATGTATGGAAACTGCTCTAGTGCAATGCACAAGTGCAGACATGATCCAGTGAGAAAGGCATCTCTAGTGGTGGGTATTCGGGAGGTACTGATTATATGTGGGATAAGTGAAACTGGGTGAGGAGGACTCACAGGTCTCTTGTGGAACAAATGAATTCATTAAAAAGGAATCTATTTAACCAAACAGCTTAAAAACAGTTGTTGCTGCTAATGATACTGCGAGAGAAAATCAACGCGTGTACGTCCATCTACCAATTTATAAGAAGCTCCTGGCTGCAAGGAGAATCTCCTGGAAAGTGCTCAGGTCTGAAATTTATTTGGGTCCTCCATGACCATTGCTCCTCACTCCCATCCTGCAGTGTTAGGGTTATTACTCCTGCCCAAAGCCTTCTGTCTCCTCAATGGCAAATATGAGCTTCTCCTTCAGCTGCTCATAGCTCTTGTAGGGAGGGAGGTCCAGACGATTAAAGCTACACAGAGAAATGAGACAGAGTCTGGATGAGTCTTCTCAGAAATACACTGAATTCATGTAACATTTTAGATATGCAAAGTATTAATTGCAATAATAAATTTAAACATACAATTACTGATCATTAAATAATTGTTTTTTATTGTACATTGTGTTCACCATTAACACACTGCACCCAATTACATAACCTGCTAATGCCTGAAAAAAGTTTATTTATTTATTTATGCCTGCATTCATATCACATGATGCAGCACTGGAGGCTAAATAACCACTTTGTAAATTGTCAATTCAGGATACAGCAACAATTCCCCTCCACACAGTAGCATATGAGTTCAAATGGCAAAGTGAAGACTAACAACAAAAGAGGGATTGCATGTGGTTGCATCAGAAATTAATAAGAGGGTTTGGTCATGAAAGTTTAATCCTCCTGCTGTTTGGTTATAGGACAGTGACTTCTATGAAAACATGAGAAGAATAATTGGTCTTACCATGTATGGCTTCGTGGAAGCCAGTTGTCTTTGCCCACTTTCTCAATGCAGAACTTTTGGGGCCCGTTGCTTCCTATATTTAAACGACAATAAAAAATTAAGGTATTAAATTGAGAAAACTGCTCTGACATTGTAACTGTTCACGGTGTGTGTCCATTTTGCATACCCATCAGGTCGGCGAAGCCACCGACAGGAAGTCGGCAAGTGCCTGTGACAAACTGCAACAGTCTCATCCTCTTCTCGTTGTCCATCTCCTTCACAAACTGTGAAGGCATGTTATGTCTATGTTAGGCATGTCTATGTTAAAAATACTTAATCAACATGAATTAATTTTTAAGAGTTTTATTCTCCTCAATTCCCAAGTGTTTTCATTATGTTAAGCGTTTTGAATCTCTGGTCTGTGAGCAACAAAGAAACGTAATTGATTGTCCCAGTATACTGCAGTATTATTTAAATACGGCAATGTTAGATAGGGATAAATCAGAAAAGATTTATCCCAAGAAGGTGCAAGAAGGCCTTGCAGACTGTGCTACAGCATGTATATACCAACCTGCCAGAACCACAGAATCTGCTTGCTGCTACGGGCATAGTGCCTGTAGATAGTATTTCTTTGCCAGTCCACCAGGTCTATCTCCTGCATACCACAAAGCATGACCTAAAGGCAAGAATAAAGTAATATCTTAATTGTGTAAGCAATACACTCTACTTTAAGATGAACAAACATGCCTCTAAACATCATCATTTCCTGAGTCCAGTACCTCTAATTCCTTAGCATCAAAGTACTGAAGGTATTGCTGAGGCAGAACTTCGTTGAAGCCCTCAAAGAACGCCTGAGTCTGCTCCTCCACACCTCTGGACAGCCTCCACTCTGCCACCAACCTGAACACAATGATATTAGTGGAACTTAGTGTGACCTTTGAACTCTTGGTTCCTTGAAATACTGCAGACCTAACTGAAGAACCTTCAGTGTATATTAGTGTTTATTGTAATTATTGAAAGTCAATGAAAAAATGTGTTGAAAATGGTGTGTCAGTGAATGTACATCAGGTAGACTAATGCAGGATGCTGCTGTACCTGATGTATTCCTCCTTGTTTTCCTCAGTTACTTGGATGTTCCCTCCATCTGGTTTAAGCTCATGGGTGGTGACCTCCCCCAGGATCTCCTTGTCGACTGAGAAGAACATCTCTAGACCGCACTCTTCTATGTTATTATCCCTGCAGGCCAGAGAGTCATCATCAGCATTAATAGAGTTAAAGTATGATTCAGTATATCCTGACCACAGCTCCTAAATACACAGCCGCATACACACTAAGGTTTGACCTACTTGATCCATATGAGTGAGTTATAAAACTCTGGATCAATTGACTCCAGGTCTTTGAGAGCAAGAGGCTTATTCAGGATCCGCTTGTAGAAGGGCAGGGAGAAACCGGTGTCGATGAATTTACCATGGAACAGCGCCTAGAAAGACAATGCAGAGCTGTCAGGTGACATGATCTATCTTGTGGCGCTCATCATCACGCCACAACCTTGTGTTGGCATAGTTAGAAGTGTGCTGACAAACAGAGCAGATACCATGGCAATGAAGCGTCCGATGAACTTGAAGTATTTGAGGTGATCAGGGTTGATGTAAGAGGCAGGGTTGATCTGCAGACAGTAGTTGTCCTTTCCAGCATACTCAAAAAGACAGTACATGGGATTCAGAACCTCGTGGGACAGCAAGAAAAACCACTCCCTGAAAGTGAAACCACAGAGGACAGAAAGGATTGGTGATACTGATTGACTGAGGCTGTTTTCCAAAACTTGTAGATCAGAATTCAAAAAGGATTATCACAACAGGTTTTGTGGGTTAAGGGTTATGTAAAAAAGTCACAAATCTGAACATAACACACCTTGTGAGTCATGCAACGAGGAGCAATTGTACAAAGAAATTCAGTTGCTGAACTGACCTGGCTACACCTCCATAGTCCAAGCCCTCCTCTCCAGGGAATATAATCCACAACCGCCGCCTCAGATCTTGTGGGTGAAAGCTCATGATCTGTGAATGATGAATAAAGGATTAAAACACATCCACACCTCAGCGTCTGCTGTCAAGACAGTGCTGTCAAACAAAACTACAAGACTACATGAAAACAAAAAAAATGTATTCAGATGATAACCTGTTGGAATGAATCCTCAAACAAGGTTTTCCTGGAGACGGTAATCTTAATGTGCTGAGCCATCGACATTTGCTGAGAGGAGAAATAAACATGAAATACTTATTTATAGTATAAGTTAAGTATCATGACTAATATCTTTTATTTTTCCATATTTAAGTAACACTAGAGATAGAGATACAGTGTCAGTAACTTTATATTTCCCTAGGAGAGATAAAAGCACAGTATGTTGGGATGATGAAATAGCACATACCTGACACCAGAATCTGAAGTATTGCACTTTGGCTTTGAAGTCCCTGACATAGGTTATCTGTGGCCCATTCTCACTGTAGAAGAAGATAATTACCAGATAAACAACTTGACATAACATAGACTGAGTACTGAGAAAGTAATTAGACCCATTCTATTTTGAGCCAGATCACACCAACACTTTGACAACTTACAGTGAGGATTTCCCTGTGCGAGGGTCAATGTAGGTTGTGGTTCGCCTGTTGTGGTCGACAAAGTAGGGAATACCATCCACAGTGAACCTCATCTCCCAGCCCTCTGGCAGGGGCTTATCATTCAACAGCCTGGACAATACAAACACAAGAGTTAGACTAAGAACTCGCATTATAAAGGAAGTTGGTGAAATGAATTACAAATGAAAGTGTGCACTAATAAAAAAAAGACAGAATGCACACAAGCAGTAACACAAATGATTCATGCAAACATCATGATTGATGTCTACAGCTAACAATTTGTAATAGATATTCTGATGCATATTACATGGCACAGACAGACACACACTCACCCTTGCCTCCTGGGGTCTTCCCACTGTGTCGTCCGAGTTGGATGATGAACAAAATACACTCTCCCATTGGTGTCTGTTCTCTTTTCTGACATAAAAAAAAAATCAATTTAAATTTTATTCTTTTTAGTTGTAATTTGCATGCATATTTACAAAAAACAGGATTCAGAAAACACCTTTCCTATTTTACACATTTAAAAATTAAACTGAATGTCTAATGCTTGGTGATATTTACCCCAACCATGTGGCAGTGGTCCCAGTGGATCAAACTCTTTATTGGCTGTAGCTGCAAGCTGGTCTTGGAGCTGAGCAGGAGAGAGAATGACACATTCAAGTCTACAAAAATGTAATTGCTGCTTTTATCTTTACCATGACACAGGTGTAACAGGTCCAGCGTGTGATCTTAATCTTAATGTGTCATCTTTGTAGGATCCTGAGATCACATGAAGATGATACCCAAATCCTTAGCAAGCAATATATGTAATTTATCAGCCTTTATGTTTTTTCTCAGTAAAAAACAGTTAACATAAAAAAAGCAGCATTTCGTAGAATAAATTGATACGATATCACTATATTCCAGTATAAGACAGTAGAAATGAGTGCTTTCAATACTTTCATGTATTGATTTCAAAAAGATACAGCATGTATGTATCTTTTGTCATTTTTCTTTCAGAGGATACAGTATATATTTGTGACAAATGCTAAAACACTTAAAAAACAGTTTCAAATCTCACCCCATAAATGAACCTCTGGTTAAACTGCTGCATGGCTCCTTGCAGCTGATTGCGCTGGTGCTGCCACTCCTCATAGTTACGGACTGACTCTTGTGTGGGACGCTGCCACGTTGTAGTTCGGGTTATGTGGTCAACATAGTACACCCTACCCATTGGATCCACCCGACGCTCCCACCTGTACAAAGGGGAGAGTAAAAGAAGGCAGCGCTGAGTTGACAATCTAGGCCAGATGGCAAATATGTCATCCTGACACCATAACAAAAGCAGAAACAAGTTAATCCAACCTGTTTTAGACCTGTGACTAGATTAAATCTAAAAACATACCATGAGGGCAGTTTGAAGATAATGGTACTTTTGGCAATAAAATATGTCTGTAATAGTTTTGTTAAATTTTATGGTATTACTTTTTGAGTTTGTTTTTTTTTCATCAATGTACAATATAAACAAATCTGGATCCAGCACACAACCAAACATGGATTTATCATTGTTCATTTGCATGTGACACACACGACCTGTTGTCTAGAGTGTTACCAAATGGGTGTTTGCGTGTATGCATATAAGTAGGTTTTGTTTTTCCAATGTAAGTTTCCTTGACTTTTGGAGAACTGAGTAAGGAGGGAAACTGATGGAATAAAAGATGAATGAAGTGTTTCGGTACCCTGTAGGCAGAGGTTCAGGTCTGTCCCAGGTTGTCCTTTTCTCAATGTGATCCACATAGTACACCCTTCCATTTTGATCCACTCTTTGCTCCCACCTGCAGAGCCAATGCAAATGAGTGAACAAACAACAGGTACAGGAAACTAGATTTGTTCAGGCGGCCAACAGCAAAAGCAAATCAATCCTGGAAGTGAAAACCTGAAATTCAACTAGAGGTTTACGCCAAGAAAGGCTGCAATCTGAACTTCCTACTAAACAGTAACAACAGCTCTTTTACCCTGGTGGTAAGGGGCCTGTGTTTACAGGTGTGACTCTCGGAGTTGCTGCAGCCACAGCTGCTGAGGGAGATGTCCCTGGTTTGGGGCCAGATGCTGTCTGCGAGGAACCTGCAGTCGCTGCACCCGTTTCATCTTGTTGATCTGAACAGCCACTGGCAGACACCTGAGAGGAGCCATCAGAAGCTGGGGCTTCACTCAGCTCACTAGGGGAAGAACTACTGGAAGAGGCTGGGGAGAGAGACAATGATAAAGGCATGGGAGAGAACAAGAAATCTTATGAATTAATTCATATTTGCACGGATGCCAGATGTTACACAGACACACGCAGATTGTGTCTAACAACAGTTACATGGAAAGTGAGAATGTGAACTGACTGGCAATCAAACTGTGCATGGGCTGATGTGTTGTCGAGTCTCTGATGTCACTTGAACACTGCATGCATAATTCTTACTTGGTGAGGCCGCAGGTCTGCAAGGTGTTGGAGGAGGCGGCCTGGTGGGTCTAGGAGGACGTGAAGCAGTGGAGCCCCCTGGGGACCGAGACGGAGAAGCCGTGCCGTTGACAGCATGACCGTTAGGTACAATGACCCACTCCTCTGAGTCACTGGAGGGAGACGTGTCTCTACTTGACCTGGGATCAAAATGTAAATATTTACATTAATTATTAAGCTTAGGTTACATGATATGCAGAGAACAACATTTATATTTCAATAATGTAGAGTTTACTTAACCTGTTTCCAGCATCCCCATTGTGTTTCACATTTCCATTTGGAAGAGCAGCTAAAATGACAGAAAAATAAGGTAACTGACATAATTTACATATACAAAATAATTCATGATGCTATGACTACAGCCTGTCGACACTTAAAAAGGATTATCTCGAGCACCCTGGTATTTATAAATGAATCTGATAAGACAGTGTATTGTCCGATATTTGTTTTGTTTTGTCAATTTACAGCTCTTGCAGGGATAACTGTGATTCCTTAGATTCAGATATAAGAATTGTGACCCACATATATCCTAGAAACAACATTTCTGACAAACATATTTGAAAAATGTTTTTCTGTGTACTTTATGTAATGGTGACATTGTTAGCACATAATCAGCTGATCTACACAACAATAATGATATGTCTGTGATGGTCTAAAATTTGCTCTGTTAAAAAAAACACTGCTCTGGGGCCAAGAAAACTGCAAGATTAATGACTTCTAAACTTCAAGCAGATGTTTTTACTGCAGTCAAACATTTATTTCCCAATGAATTTCACTGTGCGTGGTTCCTTACCATATTCTCTCTCTGCTGGGGCAAAGGTTTCGGGGTCCACCTGCATGCCGTCCAGGCACACCGACAGGTCGCCTACAATGTCCTGTGGGTCTCTGTCAGAGCAAAGCTTCAGCGTCTGCACCACCTCACACACTGGCATGGGGACAGAATCAACATGTTGACCGCATGAACAGGTGCTTGTAATATGGAGGGTGAACTCATCACACAATAAACCACATTAACCCATCCAAACAAAACATGTGAAAATACATGCTAATGATTCAGAGGTGCTCAAAATTGTCCATTTAGGTATGCAGTCCCAAATGTAAACCCAGCTTAAAACTAAACACTGAAAAACATTTTTTGTCAGAAGGGCCACCCCACACTGGTGTTTTGTTGGTGTTTTCTGCCCTGCTGGTGGAGTATGTGGCTTTAAACATGACAGTGTCAGCCAGCTCAAAGCACTTTGGTCACATGAGGTGTAACAAGCAATGCGGCCTTGAGTGGCTGTGAGCAGGGCTCTCCGAGTCATGTTCAGTGCTGGCAAATTCAAAACAAGCAGCTGTAACACGGAATATGGACCAGGCGTTAATGTCACATGGCTTGTGCGTGCTGACCAGGTCTGAGGAGAGCCATTGTGTGGAATTACAAACGCACTCGGAGCACGCAGGTGGTCATAAGCTTAGGTGAGGCCTCTATTCCAGTGAAAAGAAAACCTAGTAGGGTAGTGTGCATGTTGGTTGTTTACCTTATCAAAGTACAATAAAACATTCTCACAACAAACACAGGCAGATATGCACCCTGAGATAACAGTTGTGTATAATGTTTAAGTGTGAACATCTGTCAAATATGGCAGGCCCTGACAGCCATAGATAAACAAAATGAACACTGGAAGGAATACAAGAGGAACTAGTTGTTGCGGCTGGAATTAATAAGACCTGCAGTGGGGGCTGACTAGCCCCCACCCAACTAACAATTCCATACTCTACTTCCTGGAGAGCTTTTTCCCATTCAAGAAAACAGCAAAACATAAAAATAAATCAATCGACAAACAAAGAGTTAAACAAGATTATATTTGATCAGTGTCAGCAACTATAAACATTATTGGGACATATGGATTCAACGATTTTTTTTTTACCTTTAGGAAAACTATTTAAAATATAAACAAAAAGTTTAGCCCATAGGAGTAAGGAAGTAGCGAGAGCTTACATTTTAGGTCATTGGCCTTGAGGGTCTCAAAGATCTCCAGTGTGGCTATTCCCAAAAGGATGTCTGCCTTCAGCGTCTGGTGGCTCCAAACACGAAAGATCAGCTTGCTGACTGGAGTCACAATTCTGTAGATAAGTCAAGAGGATGAAACAAAGTAATCAGCTATGAGGAAAATCAACCTGTGATGGCTGTCGTATTTCTTTTTTTTTTTTTTTTTTTTTTTTTTTTATGTTTTTGTTTGGAAATGTGAATATTTGCCTTGCAAGTCAATTTACAGTGTGCAGCCCTAAATTTTCTGCTTGCACTCCTAAAAGTTTAAGTTAGGGGCCACTGTGTTCCTAGTAAAAAAAGGTAGTCTGGGGCCCTGCTTCAATGTGAGGGAGTGTTTACTTGTCTACGTTTGACTTCTCTGTAGTGGCTTCCATTTTTCATAAGACCAGAAAACTATTTTAAGACGTCACTTATGAGCTCTGAGTGCTAACAATAGCTACAATTTTAGACTTGACAGAATCTGATTTTGAGGCACAGTGCTGGAATGATTCATGCTAAAAATAATCTTTATACTAAAATACCCGTATTAGTGGGTTATTTGTGTTTCTTAACAGTGACTAAATTATTTATTGGGGGGGCCTAAATTAATGGCACAGCAGCCACAACCGATAATCAGCCATCATCACTGCAAAGTAGTGAGTATTTGGTGTATGCACTGTGTGGTTCTCAAATATGTGATATTGGTTGGTAAATCTGGTTCAAAATAATGATAGTTCTATTATTAGCTAGCATAGCATCCAATAATCAATCAGCTATTTGTTTAAGTGCATCTTCTTCTATACAAACACAAGAGTCATGCTTACACTGTGAGAGCCTGCTTCCATTTGGGACTGTGGGTGTTGTTGCACTTCTCAGTCCTTTTAGACTGGCCATCCACAACTACCTCAACATATGGACTGGGACCAAACCAGTTCTTTTTGTTTTCCTTCAGCCTGGCTGAAAGCACTAGAAAGAAGAAAACACCAGCATAAGATATAACCACCTGTCCTTATAATGCAATAAAACAAACAACATTAGCATTAGTTTTAGCCTGGTTTGCATTTAGTAGAGATGCTACAACTATTCACATATATGTTCCACTTCATCCTGTCTTTCCAAATGCTGAATAGTTTATTTTCCTACAGATAATGTAACTACTTGCAACCTACAAAAAATTGTCAAACAGTACTGAATCCTGCAACTTTATCAATAAGTCACAATATTTGTTGTGTTATATTATTTGATAATTGTACAAATTTACCAACAACAATCACTTACCAGTGACTTGCAACTGGGACTTCATGGTTCATCCATAACACTGCAGCCTTGTTTGGCTGCACCAAAAGGACCTGCAACAACTGCAAACAGTGACATCAAATGTGAACATGGAAGACTTTAGGCAGGTAACCTACTTTAAGGGCAATTAGGGAAACTGGGTTGCTACAGTTAGTGGACAGTACAGCCTGGCTTTAAGTACTAGGGTAACTATGAGGATGTTATCTAACTAACAGAGCTCTTTGACTATTTCCGGGTATCATGAGTCATTACAGCGAAAGAGTGTGTTGTAGTGATGCTGGCTCAAGGATACAATAATGCACAGCACTACCAAACAAACATCCACAATGATCTTTCAGGTGAATTTGCATGGATTCAAGCGACATTAACGGGATTATACTGAAGGACAATGTAATGTAATTATTGCCCAGCTGTAACCAATTCCCGGACGTTACATAGTTTTACACTTTGTGAATTATACACTTACGCTAAAAGGATGATAAGAGTTGTTATGGTTCAGAAACGCACTGCACCAAATGCACGGTACTCAAGGATGTGGTTTAACCTTAGCTATTTCGAGACACCACCGAGGATCTTCCATAACAGAAAATCCCATCCTTAACTTGTCTAAATTAAGGCTCACTAAACCTACCTCGTCAATCTTTCAAAATAGCGTGCGGCAGAACAAGATAGTTAGAGACGCAGGCAGTTTGGGTGCAGATTAATACAGTTTGTCAAAAGGAGGGTGAACCTATCACACAACAACATAAAGTTGTCAAAAAAGCGACGTGTTTCCTGCTACCTGCAACATAAGAGGCTGCCTGTAACTGTAGCTTCATAGCTTTAACTGTCAGGTTAGCATAAGGGCTAGCCAGCGGGACATTTGCTGCCAAGACAGCTTCAAACACCAACTATTTGTGTGTTAACTGGTTTGAATGCGATATTGTTGATATGTAATTTAACCACTAATACAAATGAGAAGCCCCCCCACCACCTGGAGCAACTTTGCTCGCCGACGTGTTGAACACCGAGGCTTTAGCATTAACTAACGTAAGTAATGCTAACACTACCCGGCTCCTAGAGCAGCGTCGGTCATCGAGTCGAGGAAATCTCACATCACTCAAGCAGTAAACGACTAAATGTCCGTACCTGATGAAGGCAGATGACAAGGAGTCACACAGACTTTAGTTTCGGCTATGCCTTGGTTGTTGACAGGTAGCCGCCTGCCATCAGCATAGACCCGTGTTCCGCTAGCTAGAACAAGACCAGCTTTTCCGGTGCGAGTTTTTCAAAATAAAGCGACATCTCTACAATACCCATACATTGACTCATACTTTTACTCAAAAATACATCAATTATAAACACAACCATTCTTTACACTTTATTTTAGACAATGAATTCCATTCTTGGACATTGCTAAGTAAAGGTAGGTCTGCAGAGTTCATCAGATCATCAGCAAAATGCCCCTAAAGTAGGCCTATCGAAAGTAAAAGCGTTGCATTAAAATTTGAAATGTTAGTGTTGTTTCAGCATTTTGTTGTAATGCTCAAGTTGTAACTAAGTTAAACAATTGTAGTTTATGTTTCAGTCAGTGTCAGTTATTCACACACAGAGAGGTCATTATGCACGTAACAGAATTAAAACAAGAATAAAAGAAACAAAAAATAAGAATAAGGAATACATTACAAAATAGATGATATTTCACTGAAGCAGAAAAATGTCATAACATGGTTATGTTACAGGGAAGCAGGAGAACCATAAACATGTGTCCTAGTATACTCAAATAAATGTAAATATCAGATTGCACAAACCAGACTGCACAGTACATTAAACATTCCAATAGTTAATATTTAATTGCCACCATGCTCAGTCATAACTTCAGTAATGACAGGCCCAAAGCTTGCCTGAAAACCTTTTTCTACCTTTCGCTGTTGTTTGTCTCCTCTCTGAACTATTGAATATGTTTTTGTAATTATATTTCTGCTAAAAATACAAAATATTTGATCATTCCAGTTCATCCACTGCAAAGATTTGTTCCTTTTTGTTCTTTTGCTGAATGAAGGCTTGTAGTAAACTGAATATCAGAGTACTGGTCAAACACAACAAGCCATTAAAGCCATTTTGTTCTGGGTAGTTATGCAGATTTTTGATTATTGCTTGATGTTTAATAGACCAAACAAATTTCTCAAATCAAAAGAAAAAAAAACCCCAGCAGATCAGTGAATCATATTTTGCGTATGTCAAATCTCAAATTTTATTGAAAGTTCGTGCATAGTGACTTAATAAACTTAGTAAAACTAGATAATAATAGACTTAATAAAAAAAAGTAGTAACAAGTAATAGTAAATATCTTAATTCTCCAAACTTTTATTTTGAAGGCTAAATGGTATGACGTTTAAACATGATTTTGACATCACCATCAAACAAACTTTCACATTTAAATGTTGAAATGAGAGGCTCTTGAAATCCTTTACCACTGTGTTCTGTAAATCTTATTCGCACATAGCTCGTTGGATTCATTGATACGACTAAGTATCACAGTATCATCTCACTGACGTTGGCAGATGGGGCCATTGTCGGACACGCCCACGTCACGTGTGACATCCTCGAGGCTGGTCTTGTGATAGAAGCTACGTTACTCAGCTGTTAGCATCCCCTCCGCTTCGGTCAATGAACGTCATGTTATTCAGCTAGTTTACCGATAAACCGTTTGCTTATTAATCTCATCGACCACTAAGGATGTTGTCTCGTCTACTGAAGGAGCACCAGGGGAAGCAAAATGAGCGGAAGGAGCTGCAGGGTGAGTTGACTGCTTCATGCCGGCTAGCTGTGATGCTAACCTATGCTAAAAACAAAGCTGCCTTTTATGTTCGAGGCCTCAGTTTTCCACACCGTGTTGACGTTTTAACTGTGTGAATATTGTTTCCTGAACAGAGAGACGCCGGCGTGAAGCTATAGCTGCAGCCACCTGTCTGACAGAAGCCCTGGTAGACCACCTCAATGTCGGGTAGGAAAGTGATGAGGATGTCACTGTTGTTGAGTCGCCAGTTGTATTGATGGTAGCAGAGGATTTTGACACCAGCATATGTTGACCCGTTTTTAATTAGCATGTTGTGAAAAATGTATATTACACATAAGTCCACATATTTTAACTCAATATTTTCCCTCTTTTTTAAGACAACACAGTATGAATGTGGAAATTAGCGACAGTGTCCTAATGCTAAATGTGTTACTGTAGCTGTACAAATGATTATTTTTATTCTTGAGAAACTAGTCAGTTGTTCTTTAGATTTTAGGTTCACTCAATAAGAGTTGAGCAAATAGACCACAAAACAGACTTTTATGTGAAGTCTTCAATTTGCATCTTTACTCCACCCAATAGTGTAAAAGCTAAGGGTATACGTTTTAAAAAGATAACAAACAGAAAGGACAGCACAGCAAGTACTTAAATCCAAGAAGATTGAGCTACAAATGTGTGCCCTAAGTGATGTAAATCATTTCAGTGCTATGACATGTCTTATGTAACAGAACATCAACATTTGAACAGCCTATGGGATTTACAACAGCATCTCTTTTGGTTTTTGTCTACTGGCAGTAGTCGAGGGCTATGTTTTAGTCTCTGATACAAGCACATGTTATGAACTTAAGCGTTCTTGTCTAATACAAACATGTTCCTCGATGTGAATGCTACTGTACAGTATGCCAGACCCTGACAATATACATCCCCTTTTTATAGAAGGTCTCGGTGCCATGGTTGTCTAGCCGGAGGTATTAAAGTCAAGCTGACCCCTGCTTGGCACCTACCACCAATGCCCCCCTCAAAACCAGAAAAAGAAAAGCAAATCCATTCCTGGCAGGATAAGTTTTTTACAATGTGTGACACAACAGCAAATAGTACATTAAGATTGTTAAAATTGTGTAAAATGTGGTGAAAGCCAGACAATCAGCTTGAAGAACAAAAGTACCATACAGAGACCATTGTTGTGCTGTTCCTCCATGAGAAAGATTATGAATGAAATCCCTTAGTGACTTCAATAAGATTTAGTCTAAATATAACAGTATGTTTTCACTATAAGGTGACAAATGGGTGGCTGAGACTTCAAGTTTTTAAATGCAAATTCACTCTCACATGAATGCGTATGTTGTGCTTATCTTCATTAATTAATAATACTGCTTCTTATTGTTTCTTGTTTTACTATAGTGTTGCTCAGGCATACATTAACCAGCGTAAACTCGACCATGAGGTGAAGACTCTCCAAGTCCAGGCGAGCCAGTTCTCCAAACAAACTGCTCAGTGGATCAGTATGGTTGAGGGTTTCAATCAGGCCCTAAAGGTAAGATAGACTTTATCACAAAGATAAGTCTGAAGTTTTATTTTTTTATCTAAAAGAAAAAAATAAGTGATTTCTAACAAATGCAAATACATACTGTACATCACAATTTAGTCATTTTACATCAGAGTGAGTGGAGTTGAACTCTGTAAATGGGGCGACACAGTGTTACAGTGGTTAGCACTGTCGCCAAACAGCAAGAATAGTCTGGGTTCAGTCCTGAAGCCATGCTGTGTGGAGTTTGTGTGCTCTCCCTATGTGGTTTATGGTTTTCTCCAGGTTCTCCGGTTTCATCCCACAGCCCAAAGACATGTGCAATAGGATGACTGGAGATTGGCTCCAGACTCCTGCGTCCCTGCATGAATAAGCTGTGTAGCTGATAGACGGATAGATTCTCTGAATGATGTCTGTTTCCAAACATCATACACCTAGTAGCAGCACAAAGTGTGACTGTGTAACTACCCCACAGTGCACCTTGTTAAAATAGAAAAATTGCCACAAAAATGTTCCAATTGTAGTGACTCATCAGAACTTACAGTTTCTTTATCGGCTTTGCCAAAAGGAGATTAGTTTCATGGGGGGGGCATCGTCACAGCCTGTAGCTCTGAGCGGATTTGACAGGTGGTAAAAGCAATTCATCAATGCGACTATCCAGCTCATGTTATCTTCACAGGGAGACAGGAAGCTTAAATGTTCGGTGTCCCCTCCTGATGCCGGTCCTGATGGTAGGTCACTGCAATCCACTGACTTTGTTTTTGGTCTCTGTTTTGAACAGGAAATCGGTGATGTGGAGAACTGGGCTCGCAGTATTGAGATGGACATGAGGACAATCGCGACAGCTCTGGAGTATGTACACAAGGATCAGCTTCAGTCTGCCTCCTCATAAACTTAACAGACAGTTGATAGGTTTACACCTGAAATGAAATACACTGGAACGAAAGCAAAAACTTGTTGACTCCTGTCAACAAAGTCGCAGGCATCAGTGACTTCACTCATCTGCATTTCCCTCGAGGGGGCTGATGCTGATGACTACTTTGTCCAGTGAAAGGCTGAAAGTCGGCACATGCATTGCTGCGTAAATTCTTTTATGAGGAACAATAATGAGTATTGGACAACCACACTATGATGCTGAAGTTGTGAAAATATGTTTGAAGGTCAAGTTTGTGTATTAAGTTTAGAAGTGACTTCAACTCATGAATAACATAAATTAAGCAATTTGTGAAAAGGACTGTACTGGTATTGAATTGTGAAGGTGTCGCATGTTAAAACTTAGTTCACCTGTTTGTAATAAGTTTCAGTAGACAGATTGCCACACTTCTTATTATCTGTAGTATCTCCTGAAAATATTTTGTAGGACCTGATACTTATGCCTATGTAAATGTCAGTGTACAGTGATGACTGTACTGTTTTTGTCGGACAGCTTTAAATTTTGTTATCATTTGATGATGCAACATTATTTTTAATAAAGTTTAAAAATACATCTGTGTTATTAAATGAGGTTAAATAAACTTTTGTACACGGCAGAGGATTCTCAGTCTAATCAGGTTATGGTTATCAAAGAAGGGTCGACTGGATTTGGTTGGAGATACTTGACCCTTGATCTCTCTTCCAAGAGGCTTCTTCAGTTTTTAATCAAAGAAAGTTCAGGTGAGGCTTACACATGTACGACCGCTGTTATACTAAAAAAATCTCAACACAAATCTGCCTGAAAAGCTTCACTGAGGGAAGTTTCAGCCGACCAATTATGAAGGTCTTGCTGAGATGCTCATACTGACAGTAGGTGTCAGTGGTGGGCTGGAAGAGTGAAATTTTAATTGAGTGAAAGTATTGATTTGAGCTGATGGTTTTATTAGAGCTGTTAAAAAAAGCATTTGGCAGAAAGCTAAATGACAAAATAACATTAGTTATTCAACATCAACAGTGGACAAAGTTTTGCAGCAGAACAAAACTTATGAAACACTAAATACAAAATCTGGATCAAATTCAAGGAATGTGTGACGTGAAGGAAAGTTACGTCATGATGCATGTGGCTGTTGAATTCACTCACGTAAGCGCAGGTGTCGTTGGAAACTAATTACACTTCAACTCCACACACACTTGGATAGTAACCAGGTAACAGACTTGATTCTCCAGTTAGTTCACATGGATTATATCTGTTTTCTGCCAAACTGAGGTTTGCTTCACACTCACTGTAAAAATATCTCTAAACATCTAAGACAGCAGTGACATAGGAAAAGGGCAAATTTACTTTCTAAGTGTGTCTCAAAGTTTATCATGTTGATACAGAACACTTGTCCTTATTGCACCAGGGTTTAAGCATATTGATAAGCCACAATACAATGCACAGTATAATGACAACTTGTTTGTAGCCTACATTTATGCACTATGACCTAACTAGTCTCAAGACATGCATCTTAATTACACTACCACCACCATTTACAGAGTATACTACATATATTGTTTAAGCTTAAAAACTGATACAGTAGGACCGTGAATGAGCCAACAAGATTATAGACACAGTGCTTTAACACAGGATTATTATAAGTTTGTATGAACAGTCTTAACATAAAGTGCTTATGTATGAACACCACGAGAACCACTAGGTTATGAAAATATATCAGCAAGAATTTCTTGTCAACATGAAAAAAACTGGAGTAATTTGTAAGGACATTGTGCACTGTGAAAAGGGGTATCAAAAGAAGTTCTGCTATCAAAGTTCACACATTGCAAAGAAAATTCTCAGCGTCTCCTGTAATTCCAGCCACTTTTTTTTTTCTTAAACACACACATGCACCAACCAAATGGTTACGGATTGAGGATTACCAATTGCGGACTTGTCTTAAGGGATAAACCACAGGAATAAAGCCTCTCTCTGACCAGCCTCCTGGAGTTAAGACAGAAGAATAACCAGAAAGGGAAAGGGAAGAGGACGGATAAGTTGTGGAGATCCATCACTTCTCAAGAAAAGTAAACGGTAGGATATTACAGATTTTACATAAATATATCTTTCACTATTGATTTAATACAAATTACTTTTCTTTTCAAACGTGCCCTGGGTCTGTTTTTTTTTTTTTCATTTTTTTGTTTGTTTTTAATTAACATGAACTTGTGATGCAATTTAGTCAAATTGATGTTTACTTTTAATGTTTGAAGTTAAACTTTAAATAGACTCATATTAATTAATACAAATATTTGAAGTGTTCTCATATTTGTCTCAATATGTTTTGCAAGTGTTGTGGAACTTAAATCAGTTTTTCTAACTAGAGCTGTGATATTACTGAATCATTTGTGTTTTAACTGAACAGTAACAGTATTTGATTGAAGTCTGCAGGCAATTTTGATATCATGTGTAATATAACCCACAGAAGTATGTATTTCTTCTGTTTTTCTCACTAATAAGCCTGAAAACTAATTGGTTTTCAGCAATGAGCAGCTTAAGCAGCTCCGTCATGGGCATTAAAATTAGGCTTCAAAACAATGC
>OMNW01025268.1:0-14762 GCA_900303245.1 Selene dorsalis
CAGGTGTTTGTGCATGTGTGTGTGTGTGTGTGTGTGTATGTGTGTGTGTGTATGTGTGTGGGACTGTGAGACAAAGGGAATGAGGGGAGTTCATGTCAAGGTAAACTGGCAAAGGGACAAACCAATCTCCAAGCTGTCTGATGAGAACTACCATGTGCAGCACAGACTGTAACCCTGTGGAGAAGATATGATCTTCCTATCTCTATCATCTAGATCTATCAGTTGTAGTTGTTATTTAAATCAGATAAATTCACCCTGTTCTGCCCCTGTTTGTATTCTAAAACAAATTAATCACGGGAGAGATTTAGAACCTGTGGTATAAAGCAGGAGCACTTTGACCAAGAGTGTGACACTACAAAAAAGTGATGAGATCTTCCATTGCTTCCACTTTAGGGGTTCACTCTTGATGAGATGATTGGGACTACAGATGCATCATCTGAGACCAAAGGAACCTACATGCACTTCACAGTGAGTGAAAAATGTTAACAGTATAAGCCAGTATAAGCCTGAGGCCAAGGAAAGAGGTGTGTGAGCAGGACCAGGATATCATTCTCCATCAAGGTTTTCCATGGTGTGTGTATTGCTATATATTTAAATGTCCACTAAAAAATGAAATCATCCCACGTCAGTACTTTTGTTTGACAATGCTGATATTAAAGAAAAAACTTTCCTAACACCATCTGACAGAGGAGAATTTAAATTTCAAAGATTGTTGATACACAGAAGAAAGCTAGATGGATCATTTTGTACAGTTGCATTTCCAACATGTTTTCCTTTCTCCGAGCTTACGATCCGCTAACAAAATAATAGAAACTAATTAGGGAATCAGAACCAAGACTTTAAATAACTAAATCACAATTACAAACACTGCTATAAAGGTGAATCGTGTTGGATGCAATACCAATTAGCAGCTACAAAAAAGGTCTGGTAATTAACACTTTGATCTGTGAATTTTCAGTGGAAATGGAAACTAACAGCTCAAAAGAAGGCAAGTTATTTGTGTAAAAATTACATTTCTATCAGTCAAAACTACTGAAAACAACTGAATTGCTCTAGATGAAATAAAAAAAAGACAAGTTGAACAAAATATAGGCTCCCAAAGTCAAATATAAAAGACTAATTAGAGGACAAAAGAGGAGATACAAGGCATTACATATTCATTTTATACAGCATTGATAGATACTGCTAATTCCAAGGCAACCTCATATAACCTGCCTTCTTCCTGCAAAGTCTTTGATGACACAGTGGTGGTTATATTTTCTAACCCCTGTGTTTGTTCACAAGTTTCATGTATATTCCTCTGTGCCATATTGCAGAGGCTCGGAGAAGAATGTTATCACATTTGGAGAGTGATATTGATTAATGAGAACCTTTTTGTCACACACCGAGGACACGGGAGACTGATCACCACAGATCAAAACAAAGGAGAGCGCCAGGTGAGTGCAAACAAGGAGGAACAATAAGTACAACCGACAATGGTAGACACAGTGTTGTTAGCGAGAACATGACTAAAGAGATAAAGAAAAAAGAGAGGGGATACTAGAAGTCTTGCAAGGTAAAACAGAAAGGAGGAGGAGAAGGATGGAAGTAGTAGGAACTGAAGGTTAGAAAGGGAAAGAGGAAGGAAAGGAGGGATGAGGGATAATTGCATTAGAAAGAAGAGAGGGCCAAAAGGAAGGAAATGATTAGAGGAGAAGGGACTGATATCCGATAGAGAGAAGGAGAGATGGAGGAGGGGATGGGCGGGAGAGGAGGGTTCACTTACCGCCTGCCGTTCAATACATACTGACACTCTCTCTGTGTGTCAATACACAAACACGCTGTGTGTGTGTGTGTGTGTGTTGGTACAGGTCTGTTAATCCTAGTCTAGCATCCTGTCTCACTCGTCCCATCCGCAGTCTCTGAGGAACGTTCATGTCAGTCTCGCTTGTTCTCCACATCGCAGTTCGTCGTGAACTTCCATGTGGCTTTCTCCGGTTTCTGAACTCAACTTATTATCCACAACCACTAATTTCACGTGTTTCACTCGCTATTTACATTTGTGTGAGCCTTTAATTCCTGATGGCTGTAACTTCACAAGAGTCCAAACCATTATTAAATACAGTCTTGGTCCTTTGGATGTCATCTTTGAAAGATGAGCCACCTTTTCATCATCTATTCTTTCATCTTCATCTTTCTCTTTGTTCCTCTGTCTGGCATGTCCCCCTGCGTTTCTTTGTCTTTCACCTTGTATTTATCTTGCTTCAAAGTTATATTATCTTGCGGCATATCTCTTGTGCCTTCCCATCTGTCAACCTCCTTCCCCTTCTCTTTCTTCTACTCTCTCCCTCCTTCCCGAGCTTTCCAGGCGGCCTACCTTTTTGTCATTGACCCCTGCCCTGGGTGTCTGGGCATTGACTGGCTCTCTCCGTGTCACTGGAGCTCCCTGTCAATACTTACCAGGTTTGGCCACCCTCTGCGCTGTGGTCAGAGAGTGGGGGAGAGAGGGAGATACACGAGATGCTCCACAGCACCGGGAGATAAAATAAAAATGAATGAGAGGGCGAGTTAAAAAAAAAAAAGGATGGAGAAGAAAATGATGGAGGGAGGCAGTGTGCGAAACAGCTGGTCAGCAGCCCTGCATGGTTGTTACAGTTTGCTCGAGCCGTTCACTTTATGGCATGTAAAGTTTGACAGTATATGAGCTCATGAACAGTGTGACACCACCATTAACTGGCCCAGATACCCACAACCTTCACATGTATTTTTTTTAATCCTAGCAGTCTGTATGTTTCTTGAAAAGAAAAAAGGAATTAGACAGGCCAGTTGGACACAGGCCAATCATATGAATATCTCATACTAAGCATAGAAGGTTTCTGAAGTGCCGTATTGCTACAGAAACACTGTGAAATGATCCCATGTCTCTGAAACAAAGAGTCTGAATTTACATCTGTTTTGTTTGTGACAACAGTCATAGCTGTCATGCACCTCATTAACTGAACAAACCTCATAAAACATAACTGAGATTTTGCTGATCTCAATGATTCCAATCTAGATCGGATCTTGTAAAATGCCAGTGTTAGCCAGCCTGCTCAATGTCACCAGGAGTCTATGTCAAGATGTTCTGAAAAGCAATAAAATGTAAAAAATCAATGCCGTCACAAATATTACATCACAGGACCGTGAGACGATGTAGTGACAGCAACAACAACAAAGTCAGCAGTTATATTTTCCATATTTCTGTCACAATATCAGCTCAAATAAATACAATTAGAGTTGCATGAAAAGTTAGTAGTCCCCTTTGTAGTGTTAATGGCCTTCATTAGAACATCGAATATAAGAAACATGACATACAACTTAGGTGAAATAATGTATCATTAAAAATCAATTAAGGCTCTTTTACCTGCACATTTTTTTTATTTTATTATTATTTTTTTCATATTTTGTACAAATCAAATCATCAAGATTCTAACCATATTGTCTGTATATCTATGATACTAACTCTAAGTGATGTTTGAATGTTTGTTTATCTATTGGTTTTTATTAAATCTGATTATTGTGACTAACCTGTAACCTATAATCTGATGAATCACTATATAGGCCTTTTTTGAGGTTTCGTTATCTAACCAGTTGCTCAAGGTCATGTAGTAGTAATGCATGTAAATACATTTAGTTGGTGATTTATATAAGATACAGATAAAACAAGCCGTCTAGTTTAGCAGTCCTGCAGTTAATCTTACCTTCATGAATGACACAATGTTCAGCTTGTGTTGAACCTATGATGACTTGGTGATGTGACCAAATCACAATTACCTGTCCCCAACAAAAAAAAACACACTCAGTGGCAATGAGGGAAGCAATTATTGAAGTAGTCAAAGAGCTTGATGACAGACTTTGGATATCTAAATATCTGTATATATGATTCTGTATATTTTGATTGAGAAATAGCATTTTTCCACTGCATGGAACCAGCTCAACTCCACTCGACTCTACTTACCTTTGGGGGTTTTCCACTGAGCACAAGTTGTAGATAGCATCTGTTCTCTGGTACTTTTTTGTTCCTAGCACTGGTTAGGAGGTTCCAAGCGAAATGAGGCAATACCAAAAGGTGATGAGACAACACCGCAGACTACTGATCGGTCTGAGAAAGCTGTCACTACTGCGTCATCACTGTGCGAGACAGTGGTGGTCTGAGCAAAACCGCCATTTTTAAATAGCCACGCGACTGTGCTCATTACCTTGTTAAACGTCTGGTAATTATTGTACTATGCTCCCAGTATGGCTATCTGCAAAACCCCACTGTGGACAATGGAGGAGGTGCAGATTTTTCTCTGTTTAGTATCCCTTCCAGTATCGTCCATTTTTCTTGTGCATGTGGCTTTGAAGATACTTCATGGTAGCTTCATGCATTGTCTCTGTAATAATGATGCTGCATCGGGGGGGTGCTGTCTGCAGTGGGAAAAAAAGTGCCTGGTAAGCACTAAAAGATGGATATAGTGCACATTCATACCGCACACTTTGATAAACAGTAATAAGTATATGTGACATTCCCGCCATGCTTTGGGTTGTCATCATGAATGTGATTCTGTTCATCCAGAATTCTTACAGTATCATTTATAAACTCAGTGTGAGCGTCACTCCCTATTTTACAGTCTACTCCATCTGCAGCACGCTCGGCCTCCCATTCCCTCTTTCCCTCTTTCCTCTTTACTCTTTTCATTTCCTCTAATCTCTCACTCCCCCTTGCTCTACCTCCGTGTCACTTTGATTTCCCTATCCACTGGCCTGTGGGATGTGTGTGTGTGTGTGTCTGTGTGTGTGATGGAGGGAAGGAGCGTGCATGTGTGAGCAAGTGTGTTGTCTGTTAAGAGAGCATGACTTAATTGTGTAAAGCAGTTTTATAATCATTGTAAGTGAATCACTGGATGTGTCCTTTAGCACATCAGTATATGTGGCGTTGGAATAACATGGGATGTCTCGTAATCCACGTACATCTGCAACACACACACACACACGCATTTTCTATTTTTGTTGTGGGTGTCCCAATGCATTCTCTGCCTTGTTTAGATCTATATGGATATCGGCATGATGTTTTTCTCGCATATATATGGTTGTCTGGGTATATGAGTGTGTGTGTCCATGCATGCAGTGTGCGTTTTTAATATGTCTGTACATGTGAATGTGTGTGTGCATGAGTAAATATATGTGTTTTTGTACTTGTGAGCGTGTGTGTGTGTGCACAGACGCCTCTGCGTCTAGGCTCGAGCCTGGATGGGCCCGTCTATATGAGAGTAGACAGTGTGCGCGTGGAGAGCAGGGGAGTGAGAAGGACGTAGCGGCAGTTGGGGGGGGAGAGGCAGCGCCAGGCCGAGGGGGCCCCCCTCTCGTAGACAGTTTGACTGATGACATGCATTAAACAGTTAATCTGTCTGATTGAATGTTTGCTTCCTCCAAATTGAAACATTAAACAACAAGGCGAGAGAGAGAGGGAGGGGAGAGCCCGAAGAGGAGAGAGGGATATGGCTTCATCTATTGCCCAAATCATGCAAAGCATGAGACTGGAATATATAATACTGTCCTGTGAGCCAGAGAGAGGGGGAGTGAGAGGAAGAGAGAGATTGGAAGGGACAGAGAGAGGAGTGTGAATGAGGGAAAGAGAAAACGAGTGAGGGAGAGAGATGAGAATGGAAAGGTTCAGGGTAGGTGGAGGGGACGAAAGCAGAAGAGGGTTTGTGGGGGGAGAGAGGAAAAGAGAGAAAGGGATCAGTGAGATGGAGAGGATGCAGCAGAATAGGCCCATAGAGAGAGGCTCTGCAGAGCCAAAGTTCTCTGTAGCTGACAGTCCAATGGAGCCAAAAAGCATTAAACAGCATCCGCTTGAAAGGATTATGTTGGTAGTATAAAGAGAGGAACTCTTAAACAATTAATGCAGTTTTGTCTCTTTTGAACAGATTCAGAGACAAACTTCTTTCATGTAGGTCTAAATCATTTATCTGTCCAAAAAGCTTTGTTGTTCAGGCAGGAAGAAAGGAGCCAGTTGTCATGATTTCCTACCCTGGTTTTACTTCCTGAGGTCCTGATCCCTCTCGGTCATCCTAGCTCTCTCCCAACGAGCAGCTAGAGACCAAGGTGCACTCTTTCAGACTACATCACTATGTGCTCGTTAGATGATGTGCATCAAGTAATTAATTCATCAGTAGCTCTTGGCAGTAATATGTCGTGAAGAAATGCAGGCAGTTCTGATAAGATATACCAACATCATCAACAGATTTCATTTTGATATCCTTAAAGCCTGTAAGTTTTATTTTTGTTCCTGGCTGTTCAGAGCTCAAATATGATCAAGTTGTTTTATTTCATTTGGCGTGCTACATCAAAGAGCCTGATCTGATTTTAATGTTTGTACCACAACAGATGAATTTATGAGCAGAGGGAAGAGAGAGGGACGCTAAGTGACAGGCACATAAACAATAGGTTTGCTTGTAACAGAGCTGTTGCCACAGAACTGCTTGTGGCAGATTGGGAGAAATTGGGTGACCCCTAGCTGGTAATGTGATATGTCATTTAGCCTTAGCCCGACCCCGTCCCCTCCCCGGGTTCACCATCGTCACCATGTTCTAAATAGGCTTCCCTTCCCTTTGTCTCAAGTGCATATTCTCCTCAGTCAAAATGACCATCATTTTCTCCACCGGCTGATTTTTGGTCCAGCTCTAAGACGGAGGTATAATTGCACAAACAGACACCCACTAGCTCTTGATGAGCACATGAGCTTAAAGACACTTTACCACCCAACAGTCACTAGCAGAGAGAAGGAAAAAAAACAACAGGGGAAGATGAAAACATTAATGGATAGGTTGCAGGATGGACGGATAAATTGATAGATCTTTTAGAGAAGGTCAAACTTCTGTGCCCACACGCGGGACCATCATGAAGAGAAGAGAAATTGATTGCCGCTCACAAAGGCGCTGAAATGACTACAGAAATTATTTTCTGGGCAATGAACATTCTAGGAGGTATGGGGGAGAGGAGGGGAGAGGGAGAGAGAGAGAGAGAGCCGAGGGAAAGTGCAAACCTTTCTCAAAGGGTACAAAATGGCTCAAGCAAGCTGCTGTCAAGTGGAGTTGTTGGTGAGAAAGCTCATTGAGTGGATCTTCAGGTAGATCCCCACTGAGCTGGCCGAGGCGTTATTTGTACATGTTTGTGCGTATTTGTGTGTGGAACATTCCTGCATGTTTGCCTGCAAGTATTTGCACACAATGTGGCGGGATGTCTTGAAATAACCTAAATTTGTCCCAATTTCCCAAATTATAGGATAAATTATCCAAATTGCAGCAAGCCATCCAAATCAAACAATATATCATCCACATACAAGTGTTTCCTGATCTGACACCTTTGGTGGATATGATTTATATAAGAAAAAAAAAAGAAAAAGAAAGTCATTGACTGTTGGCAGCGAGCAGGAAGGAAACAGTCGTCCTACGTCAAATCACCCATCTGCCGGTTGGGGGTTTATAACAGTGACACAGGTCTTTGTTCTCTGAATGCAAGCCTATGTCAGGCATTAGCTGAAGTGACTGAATGTGTCGTTTTTTTTCTATATCTCAAATTGAAAGGATAGATGGATAAGTTGAACACGCAAATTTACAGTTTGCAATTTTTACTCAACACAAAGAATATTGACTAGGTCCATTTTTTTTACCAAGTCTGTCTTAGAAAATATTCACATGCTCAGAAAGTTGTCAGTCACTCTTGTCTCTAATGGCTATACAGCAATCCTACAAAATATACAGTGTCTCTGTTTTGAATTTAAAAACTATAATCATGGGAGGTAAGCACTAGAAAGAAATGCAATGAAATGATGTATTTTTGCATATATTTGCAGATAACTTTGGGTTTTGTTCTTCGCTTTTGGTTCCCAAATCAACCACACCGTTCAGACACCAGGGTGTTGCGATCGCCGATTTCTGTAATTTCCCCAACTTCATGTTGCGAATCTGTTTCGTTCTTCGCATGGTTATTTCCATCACTTTTTGTACACACAAATAAGTGCAATACATTTAATCTTTAAAACTGTCCCAAAGCGGCGCTATTATCCCCATTTGAACAATTATCGCATCTTTCCCCTCTCCACTACAGTGGGCTTTTCACTCAGCCTCTGAGTGCTGCCGTTCAGAGCAGCTATAAACACTTTATCCCTCAGATTGGCTCAAACAACACCAACTTCACAATTTCCCATCAGAGTCACACTGGAAGGGAACTCCTCACAGCCAGTATGGAGAGGAAGAATGACTGCAGTGACCAGTCTTACAACGTTCACATGGATTGTGGGTATTGTATAAAGACCGACTTGGAGAAATCTTAACTAATCTTAACTATGTATTTATTGGTACAGAATGATCGTACTAAACCAGAGATTTTCACGTCATGGCCCTGGTGTCATCATTACTCCACCACTGGTGCATTAAACACCACCCTCGTGGGGTGGGAGCAGTGGCATGAGTGAATGCAAAACAAAAAACAAACTGTTCCCAGGAGACTTTGACTAAATGAGTTTCTATCACATTACAAGAGTCACAGTACTTGAGCACTTCCCCACCAGACCCCACCCCAAAAATTACAACAATAATGGATTCATCTCTGTCACTCTTGGGGGTTTGTGCTAAGCCCCCATCAACACCTTCATTTGATGAGTGATAATGAGTGATCCTTTGACACATGAAGCTTTCCTTGCACTTGCGCTAAACTTGCACTTGACAAACGTTAATTCCCTCTTGCATAAACAAATCTCTCACTGCTATGTCTTTACCCCCATCACCAAAATGAGTGATCCTCCCATCTTATGACGACACCCCTTTTTGATGACACTGGGGCCCCTTCCTCCCCCTCAGCTTGCCTAATGACACTCAGATTGATAGAGGCCTCCACCAGCAGCCCAACAAATGGCCCAGCATCAGGACCGGAGGAATGGAGTACAGTGGCAGATATGTAGATTGGAGATCACAGACAGAGATGGATCAGGGGGCTTATGTGTGAATAAACAGAGTGAGGTTGATTGCTAGCACAGAGAGGGGCCATTACGGCGAATCCGCATGCTAATCATAATGAATCACTTACTTATTAAGCGTTAATTATGGCACGCAAATACATCCCATGCAGGCAGGCGAGCAGGGAGGCAGGCGGTGGTGGCTGCCATCGTTCTGGGGGGTACAGAAGGAGGCGAGGAGGCCACATTAATTTATTCTTATTTATTAATTTCCCTAATTAAAACAACAAGGCTGTGGAATAGAAGTGTTTTCTTTGGGCGAAACAAATGAAGGCCCTGGAAAAGCGGTATGAAACCAGGCGTGGAATGGTGTAAACATTAAATCATGTGAAGTGATGGTGCTTGTTCAGCTGTTCATTATTAGAATAGCTTTATCCAATTGGGCTGCCCACTCTTACCCCCTTTCTTTGTTATTATATCATGCAGCAGCCCCTCCTCTGTCATAAGGACATGCATACACACACAGTTGTACTCTGGTGATGTGGATGGCAGATTTCATCATCATTATTCAGTAAATGGTTTATTTGCCACAGGCAAGATCACAATAAACCAGTTCCTCCTTGAACGCATCCTCCTGAAATGCCATAAAATCAGACAGAAACAACGCCGTCTGATTGTCAGACGTTTATACCTTCTCCGTACGACTTTGCAGGCCTGTTACAGGAGCCAAACGGCCTCACCTATTTTCTCAAATTCATTCATCTATCACATCATCATCCTTCTCCCTCCTTTTCCACAATGCCTTTTCTCAATTTCCTGATCTCTTTCTCTCTCACAGTGGCGGAGTGGCCCACCTGAGCGGGCAGGGCGCGGTAATGGCGTTAATGCCCGGTAATACGGGCCAGATATTATAATCTCAACACTGTCACATTGCGTTAGCCGCAGGAGACTGACGTGTCAATGCCACCGCGAGCAGGTGACGCGCAGGGCTCAGGAAGCGTGGCCCGGTAATCGCCCAATACAGACGCATTTATTTTAGAGTTGAATATTTTCACCATGCTGCTCCTGCCACAGCGCAGCGAGGATTTAGGGGGAAAGTTGTGTCAGACCATCGGTCAGGAAAGAACCGCCATATCTTATCTATACATGGGTGCTGCTAAACTTTATTATTGTAGAGCTCGAAAATGTTTTAAATAAACCATGCCTTTACATACCAATGAGTATCAAATCAACATAAAGTGAAATCACTTTAAATTTCGTGTTTCATGATGTTTGTTTGTTACCTTCACATTTGTCCAGCAGATTTATGAGCTTTGGTAGCACACTGATTTCAGGATTTCAGTAATAAGTCAAGTGAAACCAGAAGTTGATTTTGAAAACATTATTTTGATATAGGATGTTGCAGCATTTCTTTTTCTTTTTTGTTATTTCTTAATAATTTATGATGGTTGCTTACTGATATATGCACTGAAACTTAGCTGGATTTAGCAGTTTAGCAGCCTCACTATGAATTACATTCTTACATGCAGTGCCAATGTTTTGAAACTTAGCATTTTCAACTATTTCTGGAAAATACTCCACACAGTACGATTACTGTAATGAATCTTAAACTAAATTGAAGGAAGGGTTATGCAGCGAAAAACACTTTTGAGGTTAAGGAAAGATCACGCTAGATAAAGGACTCTCTGCTCTCTAGATTAGTGCAGATCCAGGGTCCTGGATATAAAGTGTGATGTCCAGAATGGTCCAGTGGGGAAATGAGTCCAAGGTGTACGGATCTGGTCTAATATGTTGCTTTCAAATATCCTAAATGTGTTCAGGTAGGTTGAGATCAGGTGACGTGTTGTGTTGAGGCTTATTGACACAACAACAAACTATGACCCCAAATTTAATTTCAAAAACATTATAAATTCAGATGTAGCTGTTGTACTGGGTTGATCCATGTATTTAGCGACCTGGTTTAGCATATGAAGGCTTCATAAGGAACTTTAGTGGCCAAGTATTAACTAATAATACATATTTACTTTGATACTGTTGTAAAATAAAAACTTCAGATGATGAAGTGCTTCCTATTCAGTATCACAAGCTTCGTCAGTATATACACAGACAACATGTAAACCAAATGCTCACACCATAATTTAATAATGTCTTAAAACATATTACACCATATATTGTACACATCATACATTGATCTTCAGTCAGTACAAGTGTGTATGAGAAGTCCATTTTCACCTGACCCGCATGCCTGTGAAATGTGAGAGGAAAATGGGCCACTCAGGGGAAACTCATGTGACACGAGGAGAGCAAACAAAACAAACTCCACTGTGGTAAAATTCAACACACAACGCTGCGTTTTGGAAACGTCCTCGCAAGGTGAACTTCAAGAGCACTAGAACTTTGGTACTGTAGGGACCCTGTAGCAAGCGTATGTGAGATACCATCTTGCCTCTGAAAATCAGGACCAAACTGTATCTTAAAAAAATGTGTTGTAACACTTCCTGTTCTGTGAGTACGGTCATCTATAAAGACATGTTTGGGGTTTCGTAAAAGCAGAGGCCAAAGAAAATGATCCGTCCCTCACACGGCAGTCTCCGGTTACGCTCTCGTGGGTGCATGGCTCGTCAGTGATTTATGCATGTGTGTAATTGAGTGTTAATAAAAAGTGTGTCCGGAGCGTGTGTAATTGTGTGTTTTCAGGGCCCACCATGTGTGAGCTTGTGTGTAATTGGGTGTTATCGATGTTGTGAGTGTACAGCGGGGTTGAAAGAGCGAATGGACAGGTAACCGTGTGATTGCAGTTTGGAAAGTGCCTTTAAAAGTGACTTTCTCTCTTTTCTCTCATGTTTTATATTTTTAAGACAGGAACCTTTTTGATTCTGAGGTGACTTAGTAAAAGAACTCAAAAAGACAAATAACATCAAAAGTATTTATTTTGTGCTTATTTTATGTGTGAATATTAGAAAAGGTGTAACGTGCCAGAAAAAAAAAATCAGACAGCTTTAATATTCATCAGTCTTGCACATGTTAGCAGAGTGGGGTTAAATGTACAAGAAGACAGTGTGTGGCTGTATATTGTGTAATGGCACAACAATGTAGAGCATATATGAAAGATATAGATATAATTGGATAAATCAGTGGTACCTTTATAGCTTCAGTGTGTGTGCATTCATGTTCATGCATATGTGTGTGTGAAGTCTTGCTGTTGCAGAATACGTTTGTGTGTTAACTGTGTGTGGTGGTGGTGATGGTTGTGTATAGAATAGGTGTGTGTGTGTGTACATATATAGTGTGGTGGTGTGGGTGCTGTTTAATTGATGCGGGCTGGCCATCGATCCCTCCCGCCCAGCCTAATGAAGGCCTGATTGGTTTGTGAGGGCTGGCTGGTTCTGCTCAGGTGCCTCTGCCTGCTGCCCTGGCTGCACACACTACAACACACACACACACTCAATTCAGCATCATTCTTTTCTTTCTCTTTCTCTCGTGCTTTGTCTCCCACTTTACATTTCTGCTGTGACTTTCTTTGTCTTACTGTCTATAACTCTCTTCAGCTCCTTCTCTCTTTTACTCTTCATAGGGGAGCAGCCATTCTCTGCCTGAATCCTAAAATGACATCTAAATTCCCCATAATTTACTGCAGAGTGCTACACTTACTGATAATGAAAATTCATTTTTTTGGTGAAATTTCAAGATACAACACTCAGTGGTCCATTAGCTGTAACCCCCAGTGTGTTTAAAGTGGACCTTGGCTGTGTAAAATCTTACCCTGTTTTGATAGGTTTGAAAAACTTTGGTGCTGAAGTGTCAATACAGTGAGTGACATTACGCTGACACATTCCCATGTGTAGCTATCCAACAGTCTCGTAGAACATGTGAATCCCGGCTCACTCTGACATGATCCGTGTCCCGTCTCTTGTCTCCATCACTGTCTCAGTGGTGTCGGTGTCTCCGTCTGCCTTTATCTGTCAACCTGCTCGCAATCCAGTCAGTCAGATGTCACCGTGCTTCTCCTGTCATGGCAGTGCCCATAAATGTCTTTTTGTGTCACGCAGCTCACTGCAGACACAGGTATTACACCGCCCTGTTAATGGCTTTGTCAGATGGCCTTTTCACAGAGCCAGTCATGAAGACAGACAGGGGACTGCTATCAGTCTGTGTGTGTGTGTGTGTCTCTGTGTGTACATGTGTATGCTTCAGTCACAGGCATCAAGACTTGGTTCAGGAAATAAAAGGCCACCCGAGTATCCGCCAGAGTCATGTATCAGCAGAATTCCTCCGAGGGGCTTTTCAGTCGGCCGGTAAAGCAGTCGTTCTCGCCTTTCGCTTGTGTAATAATCTGTCAGATAATTGCTTTTAAATTGCACACAGATACACAAATACACACGTATGACTTCATGCTTAAAGTCAAACTTTTATCATTTTTGGTTCAGCTTGTCTCCACACCCCACTGTCAGTCTGGGTACACACCACGGGCTCTTCACCAGGAAATGATAAAAGGTTAAAGAGAAACAGTTCAGTCCAGATTAACATGATGGATCAAGCCATACTACAGTGGATGCAGTGTGTACCACTTGATTATATCTATGTATACACAAATATAGAACTTAGACAACCTCAGCACCACCACTATGCTCAAAGTGTTAGCACTGTCCCTTTTTTTTTTTTTTTTTTTGCCTTTTTCAGTGTCCTTTGTTGGACAAAATGTTCAGCCAGTTTCAAAAACAGCCCCAATTTCTCTGTTTTCAATCTGATCATTTCACATGCAACAGACAATACATTACATGCTGTTGACTGATATATATGAGTTTATGTTGAAAGTACTGATGCAAAACACACTGACTATCCACGGAGTCGCTCTTTTCACACCAGTCTGTATGTTGAAGGATACATCTGGCTTCATGCTGTGTTTTTTATTTTAGTGTTAACATAATCAAACTGACAATGTTGTGGCCTGTCTTTTGATAATTTCTGACTCTCCTGCTTTATAGGTTTTATTTATTTGTTTTATTGGTACATGGTTCCCCAGTAGTCGTCACCTTGGTGAGGACTATTCTTCACTCAGTCCAAAGCCAGTAACACAGGAACACAAACACATAACATTTCAAAAAGGCTCGGTAATGAGATTTTAGCCAGTGTCACTCAAACGGGAGTGAATGGATTTTGCTAGGGACTATTTTCAGCTGTGGATTTACACCCATTTCATGTAACGCAATGTCACATTAGTGTGTTTTTAACCGTTTTCAGACAGCTGTGACACAGAGGGACAAACTATATCAGTCTCTGGCTACAAACAACACTTGTTAGGATCAATTCATCAATGGTTTTGGTCTTTTATCAGAGATTTGTTGACAACAAGAAAAGTGTAAAATATTGACAGCAGTATGCTTTAAGGACAGCAGGGCCTCACAAACGGCATTAGAAAGCAGACAGCACAAGACTTATTCTACACCGTCTGGATGAAAATTCAACATAACTCTGGAACAGTAGTTGCAGTTTAAGAAGAGAAAGGTATAGTGTGTGACCAACAGTGCGTTGATCAAATTGCCTTTCAACCTGTGGTGCATCTTTTTTTTTCTTTTTCTTTCCTCATCTGTCCGTCTGGTGAGGTAGCCCACACCTCTGGCCTCATATACCACAGCCTTCACCTCACCAGCTATCACCAACAAATACACAACAGCATATACTGGGATAAGTGGTGTGTGTTTACTGCTTGTTCATTTCCACTCTCCAACTCTCAGCAGAGGAAAAGAAAGGGGAAGAATGGTAAAAAAAAAAAAAAAAAAAAAAAGGGGGGGGAGGAGGAGGA
>OMNW01025269.1:0-11432 GCA_900303245.1 Selene dorsalis
ATGTTCCCTGGCAATTTCCCTCCTTTCTTTTTCTTTACCTCCACCCACCATCTCCACACTTCTGTCCTCCTCTTTTCTTCTGCTACTCTCTCCTTCTCACTCCTTTACCTTGCCTGGTTCCTCTCTGCCTCCTCCCCTTTTCTCCTGTTCTCATGTTTGGTGTAAATTTAGAACAGAAGGCATGAGGGGATGCTTTGTGTGTGTGTGTGTGTGTGTGTGTGTGTGAGAGAGAGAGAGAAAGAGAAACTCTACATGAAAGCTTCTCAGAGTCCCCATACAGCACTCAGATGGGGCTGATTAAAAACCTAAAGCCTTGGTTTTCATCCACATTTAGGATTCACATAAAATCACATGCACACACTCACACGCTCACATGCATTCACACACAAATGCATGCGCACACTCACAAGTTTCCCTTGTCATTATCTTCCTCTTATTTCTCTCTTTTGCTCCCCACATCTGTTGTCCTCTCCTTTTCTCTCTCTGTCTCACTGTCTCACAAACACTCTACATAATCGTGGCTAGTTGAAGGTGATTTCTTCTGCTGAAAGTGAGCAGAAACAACGTCGGACACCTGAGAGTCCCTCATCACTTTACACCACACTGTTCTCTATAATTCCATACATGGCACACACTTGGGAGTAACCCTGTGCCGTACTCATTGTGCTGAACTGCCCAGTACACCTATACATCACTGTCCATCTATTCCAGCTCTCTCTCGCTGTCTCCGTCTGTTCCCTCCCAATCGCTCTGGGTTTTATGTCTATTTATTTACCTTCTCATTTCTCATCTTGCACAACGTTGCTCTCCCATCTACCGGGCCATCTTTGTCCTCTTTCCTCTCTCTTCTTCAAATTCCCAGAGCACAAAGGGCTTAGCTACTTCTCAATAAATGTAAATGTAACAACATCTAGCCTCCTGTTCACTGCCGCCACCTCACCCCTCCTCTCCTTCCCCATCGCTACCTCCTTCGCCAGCCCTTCCTACCAGTGCACAGTCATACAGGCACAGTTTTCACAGTCACAGGATAAAGCATGCTACCTCTGCTTTATCCCTTTGTGTATTATATAAATCCACCGTGGTTATCATTAAGCAGGAACACCTTAAAACACTGCCTCATTCTATATAAAGATCAGACTCTATGGAGCAAAGAATTGACTTAATTAGAATAGAGACAGAACCAGCCAGAAACTGGGTTTTTTTAAGGACCCATTTGAATTAAGAGTATATAAAAATATTGGTTACAATATACATACATATATTAATATTCTGTCTTTTTATTTCGGTATTTACTCTTTTATTAACCACAATGCTAAGTACATTTATTGCAGTAGATAGTGCTCAAAGCTGAGGCTGTGATTCCTGTGATGACAGGTTTAACACTAACAGACAGTTGCGGGGAATTGAAACATTTTGCCTCAGGACAAAAACAGTAAGACATTATTATTACAGCAAGAATTTAATCAGTACCCAACTATCCACCCTGACAATGGTAGTCTAAAGCATACAGTAATTAAATTAAACAGTTCAGGAGATTGAAGAACTTTGTCATTTGCCTTCCACTATTCAGGCTGCGCTACGTGAAAAGTGCTTTGACCAAAACTTTGTGAAGCAGAATTTTAAAATTGCGGCTCTGTTCAGCAGAGGCTTTGTTGACCTTGATACAGCACTGACAGCTGTTACAATAGGAAAATAAGGTCCCTCAAATTTGACGGTTAATGAAATATTAAATGTGTTAATAATTCTTAACGGCCTGAACAGAATCATGTGGGAATAATTAGTTTGATATAATACCGATATACCGTATTATATCTCACTACTGCACGAATAAAGACACGAGAGCAGAGCAACAAATAATAAACTAACCAATTAGCTGACTAACAAAACCAATCAGCAACTGTTTGATAAGCGATAATTGTTTTGGGTTAAAAAATTTAAAAAAAAAGTTTCTCCAAAGTTATTGTTTGCTGGCACCAATATGATTAATTGAAGATTAATCAATGATTAAAATAACCATTGTTTGCAGCCCTGAAGGACATGAAGGGTTAAACATACACAGTGTTGTCGTTGTTAATTTTCAGTGCCTTTCATTTGTTCAATATTGCAAACTCGCTCATACAGCTGATGTCTCAAATTTAATTCAGCAATAAATGCATTCAAGACATGTTCTTTGGGATCAGCCGCACAAATCAGGGGTTATCAGCTTCCGACAATGCTTGCGGCCCGCTAACGCAGTCAGGTAAGTGCAGAATGATGAATTGTTATTGTATAAACGATTTGATCTTGACTTGATTTCTGGGGATAGCTGGACACATTCATCATTTGACAAGTGAAAAGTGTTCAAATGAAGCAGTATGAATGTGGTAATATATGAATTTACATGTGAAAAGTGTTATTTCACATCCCTTCGCCAAGCAGGTTTCAACACTTTCAAGTTAAATAATAATCAGATTCAATGACAGACATGGAAGTCGCAAATCAAGTATGAATCAGGTGCATTTTCTTGTGTGAATCCATTATGTGGTTGTATCCCAGCGAGATCTCTGGGAGTCAGGCCAAGTGTCTCTGGCTGAGCCATCTCCATTCGCTATGTGTCTGTTCAGTCAGCCACACAGAAGACAGATAGAACCACCAGTCTGCTCACCCCTCCAGTCGCACCAATGTAATCAGACCTCAGCAGCCATAAACCACCGGCTATGGACACTCTGCCCAGCCCGCTGTCACACGCGCACACACACAAACACACACCCACACAATCCCCAGCCCCACAGATACAGACCAAATGAATTCAAGTGTAGACTCATGCACAGGGATGGATTTGCGTGCGTAAGCAGACACGGTCTGAAAAAACCACAACTCAAATGTGAGACACAGTACTTTAACATTGGCTCACACATATCTGTACTGGCTGCTACATGCATGAACACGCACATAGCTTAAAGTGAGACGTTGAGTGCCAAGTGGTGGTCCTCCATAAGTTGAGGCTTTCAGTCCAAGGAGCTTAGCCCAACATGTCCCACTCTGCCGGGGAAGGAAGGATGTCTCCTGGCCCGAGGGGAATCTTAATCATGCTGCTCACCCTGCATGTGTGTGTGTGCAACGATGAACTACCATCTACTGTGTGTGTGAGTTATGTGAAAGCTTGTGTCTTTATCTCCCTCTCTCACTGTCTATTCCCTTCTATCACTCTTTTAGCACCTCCATCAGTGTCTGCCCCCCCCAGCACTGCCGGCGTCTCAGGCCATTTTGTGTCTGTTTGTCTTTTTGTTATCTTGTATCTTTTGTTCTTCTCTTCAGCAAACTAACACTCAGCGTCTCCCTCTCCCATCTCCCTGTCTTTCTTCACTCTCTCTCACCAGCTCTGTGGTGTGAACGATGGTGTGTGACTGTGCTTTAGGAGATTTACTGCTGGATCCTGTCTCTGTCAGGTGTCGAGACGAAAGGAAAGCGATGGGGGGGGGGGCTAGAGGGAGAAGCAGATGGAAGATGGAGCAGTACACAGGGAGATGAAGAAGGGAGAGAGTGAGAGGGGGGAAATGGAATCAGAAGATGGGCGAAAAGAAAGGGATGAGAAAGAGACCATTATGAAAATATAAAATGCAAACAGTATAGAATAGGATGAGGGGCTGCGCTATGTTTTTTAAAACAGTCTCTGAATATAGTTTGACAGAATGGCTCTATATTCAAATCTAACTTTTTGCTTACTTTCCCTCTGTTCACTGTGTTCTTCACCTTAGCATTAAAACAAACAGAAATACAGACTCAGACAATTACAGACACCAACAAATGAATTCACACTATCAGTTCCAGGTGAAACTTGCTCTCACATTGACCAGAAAACCAATTTGTGTTGCTGGATAAATGCAGAGATTTATCCACTCTGGCTGAAAAAACCGAACAGTGAGGCGCTGTGAGTGGGTTAAAGTTGTGGCTGAAGGGTCAGTATAAGTGTGTTTAACCCACTAATAGACTATTCACACACTTTAATGGCTCCCAAGAGGAAACACACATGCATCCTCAAAGAACAAGCAGACTGCCTGAGTGTAAAGATGAGCGTATAGATGCACACAGATAACTCTCACCATACTTGTGAGGACCTTTTCTTTATTGCTTGTTCTGTGCCTTTAATTCTTCACTAGACTGGACGCACAGAATTTTGACGAATGTGCTCCATGTCATCAGTGAATCCTCATGGAACCAAATTAGGTTAAAATTTTTATGTATTTAAAAAAAAAAAAAAATTGAATGTTACTGTTTTGACCATGTTAACTATTGCTGCAATAAATGCAGTGCGATTTTCTTTCCTTAAAAAGGACTTCATAACAAGAGTGGGAAAATCTGTTTCTCTATCTTTATGCATTCATCCACCAAACGGCAGATGGTTACATGGCCGACTTGAAAAAACTAAAATAGATTCCAGATATATTAGAGGAGCCAGTTTAGTGAAGTGCAAATTTCGTCTTGCTTCAATGAAAGAGGCTCTAACTATGTTTTCAGTTGCTATAGCATTTTGAAGTGCTTGAATCATCAGTACATTAGGTGTATTACCAAGAATTTGCTCGTAAAGTGCAACTGCTCCTTATCCTGCCAAAAATAGCCCTGCATCTAGAGGCTGCTTTGGTGAGGGTGTGTGGCTACAGGTACTGGTGAGAGGATGAGACACAAACCAGGAAGCCCAGCTTCATAAGCTTTATCATACAACAAGGCACTGTGCAGCAGTTTATGCTCCGTTGAGGAAGGATTTTACAACTCTGCAAAGTGAAAATGTCAGCGATAATTTGCTCCTCCATCTAGAGGCTTGCAAGGTAAACAGTACAATTTGCACATTGCTGCATAGCACAACATGCTATGGTTTTACAGACAACACAGCAAAACTTATTATATTAGCCACAGTCACCAATTTATATGAGGCAGAGTGTCTGTTGGATTACTTGTTTTTCCCACTTGCGACTCTTAATATTAAAATGCAGCCCTGTCATCGCCACAGGATGCATTTATTGTGAGGCTTGTGCTCTCCATGACTGGTGTTCAGGTTCACACCATGTTAGTCTGTCAGTGACGGCAGTGCTGGCAGCAGTGTCGGCACAGTCTGGACACCTCATGTCATTAAAACATGGCTCATCTACTGAATGCTCCTGTTTACAATGAACACTCACAGACATGATATTAGAATGGTAAATGACTTTCAAATATTCCACTTCAAACCAAAACTGTGCATTAAGTATTCTGATCTCAGAATAAGGTGAGGAGAGTTGCAATCACAGGGACGGATGTCCCACGCTATATAATAATAGTAGGGCTGGGCAACGATTAAATGTTTTAATCGCATGACTTCCTTGTGATTAATCGCATTGTTACACCATATCCAATAATGAATTCAAAAGTAGTGTATAGAGCACTTTTATTTTAAATGTACTGCCATATGAACCAAAAGTGCCATAACATTTATTGTGTAAACACTTTTAGCATCTGCATTTTTTTTATACAGTAGCAGTTCAATAAAATATTTAGTGTGAATTTCAACTTAAACAATGTAATCAAAGCAAATACAACTAATACTAAAGCTTATTGCCACTGCCAGGGCATTAATGTTATCCTGTTTGTTATAATAATAATAATTAAAAAAAAACTGCCCATAAAATCCTGAGCCACAATCAAAACATTAAAACAAGCTATTTCTGAGGTAACAGCAGAAACATGTTTCTTTTATCAGGGAGCACCGTAACCAGTCTGTGTTCAGTACCAAATGTCCCTGAGTGAGGTAAAGCACAAAAAAAAGTCAGTCACTAATCGGCCTGCAGTCTGTAGCTATCCATTTCGCTATGGCATTTGTTAGCTTCTCTTGCCTTTGTTTACTGTACTTCTCCCACACGCTGCATCTAATGTAGTCTGCCGAAGCCTCGCTCCTCCACTGTTTGCTTCATTGAATGATTTGTTGGTATCAACTGTGTGTATCGCATTTAGGTGATATTTCAGACTGGAAATACTCTGGTGATAAGAAAATTCAACTTTGCAGTGGTTACAAATAACTTTGGTTCTGTCGACTGCACCGTCTGGAAGAACTTTACAATGAACATGGCCATGTTAAAGTTCCATACCCTTCTTCATGTTTGTTTATCCGCCGATTCTCTTCTTTTCCGGTTCCTGTGAGTACCGCAGCAGTAAGCAACAGACTTTTACCAAATAAAAGCCAGTGAGCAACAGATGTTTACAGTAATAAAAGAAATAATAAAAACTGCCTTAATGCGCGATAAAATAAATGTTGGCGTTAATTAATTAACGAGTTAACATGATAATAACATGTCCCAAATAAGAGTTATCTGCCACTCAGATCTGGAAATCAAGCACTTTCCCCAAGTTAATTTACTATTTTTGATTAAGTGTGCTGTTTTCTATTTTCAACAGTTCTCACATGAAAATGTAATGAAAACACCCCTTTTTAAGTTGATTAATACAATTCATAAAATGTTTTATATTTGACTACATACACTCACAACTCTAGCATCTTCATCAGAGACATTTATCATAGACAATGAATGTATATGCCTCTGTTGGAAACTATGAAATGTTTTATTTGTGTCTTGACATTTTTCTTTTTACTTAACCACTATAATCAGTGTCTTTTCATTAAATTTTCCCAGTAGCAATTAAAAGCAAAAATGTAAGTCAACCAAAAATCTCTAATTTGTAATCTCAAGGTCGACCAAACAAAGATCACACAGGAAGAGGTGTTCAACACACACACATGCACGCACACCCAGTAAACGTGTGTGCATGCATGAATGAGTGCATTATGTGCTGAGGAGAAAGCTAGAAAACTAAAGACAGGAGATGTATTGAGAGAGAGAGAGCAGAAATAGAAATGGTCTGAGGCACCCATCTGTCAGCGAAAAAAGAGGAGAGACGAGCTGGGAGATGGAGTGAGAGAGAGGGAGAGAGATGGGGGGGTAAATTGACAAACGGCAAACAGCACATGGATGTACAGACACGGGCTGTGAGACGGACAGAAAAGAGAGTTGGTGCGACAGAGCACAGAGACAAAGAGGAACCAGAGAGGAGACAGAGACAGAAAGAGAGAGTGAAAGACATCCAGGCTGAGAGAGTGACAGAGTGTAGTCCTGAGAGGGAGAGTGTGTGGGTGAATGTGAGAGCAGCGTTAGCTAACTCGTCTGTCAATCTCAATCTGTGATTGACACCTCGGGGTACAGCACTCCCCTCATAGCCCGCTGGCTCTTTCTGTCAGGATGTAGGGCACGGGGTCACACACACACACACACGGACACACACACACACACACATAAAAACATGCACACACAATCACATAAAGTATTACGTACCTACTGTGAGCACACACTCATCCTTACATGATAAGAAATATGGCATAAATGTGTGACATCATGTCGATCCACACACACACTAGCAAGTAGCAGGGGTCAGGTCTCCTGTGGGGCCCAGTCTTGCTGACTGGAACTTAACCTTTGACTTTTGACCTTTAACCTTTACACTGTCAGCAGTTCAGCTTTTCACTGGATCTATCTTTCACATACTCGGTGTGAGTAGATGTGTGCATGTATTTGTATTAGGGCTGTCAAACGATCAAAATTTTTAATCGCGATTAAACTCAACTTCATGCTTTTGACCGGCCCATGTAAATCCAGCTGTATAAATAACCGGGGGGGACAGGAGCATTGCGGTAACCATAGTAACTCACTCACTCACACACATTCACACCTGCCTGTGTGGTCACATCTGGAGAGAAGCAGCAGAATGGGAATAATTTATAATATAATTTATTGGCGGTTGGCCACCAACTCACACTTGAAGGTGCCTTACCGCCACCTACTGGACTGGAGTGTGGGACAGTAGAGGACAAAATGGGACGCGATTAAACGCGATTTTAAAAAATTAACGCATTATTTTTTTAAATTAATCGCATCGCTATTAACGCGTTTACTATGACAGCCCTAATTTGTATGTTTGTCATCTTTATGTTTGTACTTTCATGCTCATGCATCTATTTCTCACTTTATCATTTATTTTCTGTTCTGCTCTCATTTTCTTTCTCTGTGTTTTTGCACAAACAAACAAGCAATGTCATAAAGAGAGACTAAACAGAATTTACATGATGGTTACCATGCATAAAATTTCATACACATGTAGATAACCGTTCAAAATATACCTGTGATGATTAGGGCTGGGCAGTTAAACAAAACGAACATTATCAAAAGTGTCATTTGGAGTTTTCCAGGGCCACAAACTGAGGCTTTTGGAAATGTTCTTGGACCACTTTTAGTTTGAAAACTCTGGGATTTCCCTGTGGTCTAGACTTTTGGAGACGATTAAGCAGACACTTTTCTTGGCCCCTGCTTAGGTCTTATCATTTAAACAAGACAGTGGCAAATTAAATATAGTTAGGGACCAAAGGTCATAACACACATTTGTTTTATCACTTGGAACAAAATCACATTGTCAAATATGAAGGATGCAAACTTTTGTCTGATAAGTGCCAAATCGATTATACATCACTCATAACTGTGGTAAAATTTGGAAGTAATTGTGTGTGACTAGAAGTCTTATCACTTAGCTCTAGTTGCAGTGTCACATTTTCACTACACAGTTATTGTGTCATAAAAATTCACAATAATGAGATTATCAAAATATTCATAGAAAATCTGAAAAATACAAAGAATAATATTGTCAGTCAAATTCATCTTTAACTTTCTGTGCTTGTTTTGTCTTTGTCTCTTTGGCGAAAGAATTAGACAGGAATATGGATGTGGAGAGACTGAGTTTTTGAAACCAAAACTGTAACAAAAAACACGACCAGATAAACTGTCAAACAAAGGCATCCACAAAGCCTAACATCTGCTATCATGATTTTAATGTACACGCATTATTAATGCAATATCAATACTATATACTTTTTTTTTTAACCTATTGTGGTCATTTTCACCATCTATATATGACACCTCCAGCATGTATGTTTTCATTCATATGTTGACTCAAGGTTGAGTTATGAAGTTATAATTTGGTTTGAAGTTCTCTCTGAAACCGCTGTGCATTATCATAATCACTCCTTATGTCCTTGAAGATACACAGTTTATTTTCTTACAGTGTCAAGGTCAAGTTAAAACTTTAATTTATGCACGCATCTTGCTAAATATATCTAATGAAAGACAAGATTAAACTGAGGGGTAGATTTGTGCATATTTAATGAGATGGTGTTTTTGCATAATATGCTGTATTACTA
This sequence comes from Selene dorsalis, assembly GCA_900303245.1. NCBI lineage: Eukaryota > Metazoa > Chordata > Actinopteri > Carangiformes > Carangidae > Selene > Selene dorsalis. The sequence continues at coordinate 9,251 of OMNW01025269.1, forward strand.
TAGATTAAAAAATATATACAAGGATTCATTATTTCAAAAATGTTGAGGTTTCTTTTTAATTTAAACATAATGGCAAGCCAAGGCAAATTAACTTTATTTTTATCGCCCATTACAACCAGTTTGTCTAAAAGGACTATAGCAACATAACATCCTCTGCCCTTAGACCCTCACATCGATTCAGGAAAAATTCCCAAGAAAACTGTTAACGGGGAAAAAATTGGAGAAACCTCAGGGTGAGCAACAGAGGACAGATCCCTCACCCAGGAAAGGGCAGACGTGCTATAGATGTTGTGTACAGACAAGAAAACAGTTGACAACATGGAATATGGGATAAATGGGGATTGTTCAGTCAACAAGAGCTGATGGAGGCAGCTTCTGGTGGGCGGGTATATACAGGGAAAGCACAGAGAGCAGGCCAGTTTAATGGGTATACTGGTGGGCAGGCTGGTTCATAGTAGCAGAGGAAAGGAGGTGATGCAGGCGCCGGTTGGTGCCGCGGGATGGAGCTCTGGAGAAATCTATGGAAAACACAGAGAGAGTGTGAGACACCAAGGCCAAACTACAAAGTACAACAGATAATGACATTTCAAAAAATGAGGTAAGGAGAGGAGAAGAGAAGAGGGGAGGAGAGGGCTCCGTGTAACCTGATGTGTCTCCCAGCAGTCTAAGCCTATGGCAGTATAGCTATAAAAATAGTTGAGGGTTACCTGAACTAGCCCTAACTAAAACCTCTGTCATAGAGGAAGATTTTAAGCCTGGACATAAAGTTGGAGAGAGTGTCTGCCTCTCTGACCCATGGAGAGAGCTGGTTCCACTGTAGAGGAGCCTGGTAGCTGAAGGCTCTACCTCCCAGTCTGTTCTAGAGACACTGGGAGTCACTAACAAACCTGCATTCTGGAGCGAAGTGTTTTACTTGGGCAATTGGGAACGATGAGGTCTTTCAGATAGGATGGAGCTCTGTCATTAAGAGCCTTATAAGTCAGTAGAAGGATTTTGAAGTCTATTCTATATCCTACAGGAAGTCAGTGGAGTGAAACCAAAATAGGAGAGATGTGCTCTCTTACTAACTCCTGTCAGTACCCTCGCTGCAGCGTTCTGGACCAAGTTTTTTGGACAAAAGAGAGTTAGAGTAGTCCAGCCTAGAGTTGATAATGCATGGACCTATTTCTCAGCATCCCTCTGAGAAAGGATATTCCTGATTTCAGCTATACCGTGCATGTGAAAGAAGGCAGTCCTAGTGACATGCTTTATGTGGGAGTTGAAGGAAAGATCCTGGTCAAAAATAACTCCAAGGTTCCTCACAGTTACATTGGAATTCAGGGTGATCCAGGGTAGTGATGTGACTAGAAAATGTGTCCGAACACAATAAGCTCTGTCTTATCTGGATTTAGTAGTAGATTAGAAGACATCCAGGACTTGATGTCCTTCAAACAGTCTTACAGATTGATGAGGTGGCTTCTATTATCTGGCTTTATTGATAAGTAAAGCTTATCCCCTTATGGAAGCAGAGAAAGAATTAAGAGTTTTGGCCTAATACTGAACCCTGTGGTACACCGTAAGTAACTCTATTGTACTCGGAGCGGTCATTATTCACATTAACAAAGTGAAACCTGTCGGATAGATATGACTCAAGAGCAGATCCTTTAATCCCAATTTCATGGTCTAGTCTCTGGAGTGAAGTGCTGTGATCAATGGTATCAAATGCAGCACTGAAGTCCAGGATTACAAGTACAGAGACAAGACCTCTATTGGATGTTATGAGAAAATCGTTAGGAACTTTTACCAGTACCATTTCAGTGCTGTGATGGGATCTAAATCCAGATTGGGTCTGTTGGGAGGCCGGGGCGCCCTCCCAAATACACTGTAGTGGAAACACTGCGCAACTGGTTCAAGGGTGTGTACGGAAGCCTGTGAAGGCGCGCAGAGAAATGGAGGAAACCTTAATAAAAAAAAGATTTTTGAAGTTTATGAATTAATCCAGAGTCATGGAGGATAAGAATCGCGATTCTTACATGAATCGATTTTTTCCCCACCCCTAATAGCTGGTATGCTGAGTAAGCTATGGCAAGTATACGACAGACTTGAGTGACAAAAACTTGTGTAATATACTATAATATATATAGGCGTAGTGGACAGTGGTTTTTAAGGCAATACAATTAGCAGGAAACTTGACGGAGGATTG
>OMNW01025275.1:0-19855 GCA_900303245.1 Selene dorsalis
TGTCCCCCCCCCCCCTACAGAAAGTGAATGGAGCAACAAATTGCCGTACAAAGTCAATGGGTGTTCTTCTTGAAGGTTTTTTGAAAGTTTGTGAAGGCAAACAGTAGCTGGACCATGTGTGTGGTGTTACCTTTATCTCCCTTTGAGCCCTTCCATTCATTTTTCCCCCTACAACCTGATTGTTGTCCATGTTTTATTTAAAATGTAAAGACACTTATTATTATTATATTTTCCTGCTTGAGTCATAAGTCATTTGCTTGAGTTGACATATTGTTGGTGTTCTGTTGTCTGCATCAATAGGAGTCCCTGTTACAGTGTGATATTGCTTTGTGCATCCTCTTTTCATACATAGCCTGTACTCTTGTTTGTGCAGGATGAAAGTGCACAGAAGTCCAATATCTGTTTTTTTCAATTGCAAACTCTACAATATCAAACAATGTGCTGCATTCGCGTCTGGTTTAATGACCCAGTTCTTCTGTAGGGTTTCAAAGTTTCATTTTAGGGTAAATGCAACAAATCAGACTGGAATCCACATTACAGTGAGCACGTGGACTGAACCCAAGAACCAATTAATCACCAGTGCAGTCCTGGCATACAAGCAGAGCCAGTCCAACCTATTACCAGGCACAGTGGGATGTGGTAGTGGTTTGGTTTCAAACACCTGTGATTTTTTTTCCCGCTGATGCGTTTTGTCTCACTAAACCCAAACCTGCAAGCCTGACAAAGAGAAAGACGTGCGAGTGGAAGAGAGAGGAATCAGTAAGAGAAAGACAGACAGTGTTAGAAAGATGAGCAATGTGGGGAGGGAGTAGGAATCTCATCAGGCCCTGTTCTCCTCACTTTCTCGCTCGGTTTTACGAGCAGTGGAGGCAGACTTAGCCCTGCAGTCAATATCAGGTGCTAGCCAGACTATAAATGGAGCATGGATGTAATGTTCCCCTCGCAGGAGAATACCAATGAAATACAATTTCAGTAATATGTTGAACACTCCACAAACAATAAAGTTTGTTTCCAGACTTCCAGACTTAGCTCATGTCTGAATGAAGTATTATTTCCCACCCTTTTAGTCAGAAAGGATTTTCTCGTTGACCTAAGCTGACGCTGACTCGCTATTCAGTGTTTCTAATGAATTATTTTCGACTTAAGTAGAAAATTAGCTTCCTACTCAAACTTGCCTCAATTTCCATTTCAATGGTGCAGACGTTTCCTCCAATTGACCACTGCTCAAATTCTGTTTTCCTTAGTTTCAATTACCTGTCAAGCCTTTTTTTGTGCCCACACACTTAAGTGTAAATTAATCATGAAAATTCAATCATTTGTTTTCAAAACAACAGGTCATTAGTGTAGACTGAAGCCGATTTCTCATTTCTGTTGAGTTTGTCAGCAGAAGAGAGAAAAGTAACCGTCCCAAGCTAATTCATCAGCTGCGCCCAGCCAGGTGATGAAGCTGAAGTTTGCTCCATGAAGTTGTCTGACTTTTTACCTGAAGCTGAAAGTGGAAGAACTTTGTCTCACTCTGACTCGTGCTGAGCCGCTGACTTCCAACAGAACGAGCCCCTTTCCTTTGTGTTCCAGTGAAATTAGTCTCTCACTGTGGACTGTCAGTGGAATTAGCTCCGTCCTCCGCTGACAACAAGATTAGCTTTGTCCTATTGATCTACAGCTCTGCCACCTCCCCTCACTGATTTACACTCTTAACCGCCTGTGGCTGGACATGGTCTGTGATGTATCAAATCTCCTCATCACTGTGGAAAAGTATGGAGAGCAATTAGCAGATGAATCTAGTTAATACCAATAATTTTTTTATCTCACTGATATAGAATACAACCAAGAAGAGGTTTTTGAAGATAGCTCAGAAGTGAATGCCACAATATGGTTTTCAACTTAATACAAAGAAGATACCCTCAGGTTTAGGACAGGCTGATCTGTTTAAAATCTTTTTATGATCCCAGACAAGTGTATTGACTTCTCCCTGCTGTCCTCCCTCTGTCTGGTACATTACAGGTGTGAAGCAGCGGGAAAAGGCAGCGGTGCAGACAGAAAAACACAACATCCCATAATGACAGCAGTGTCTGCTCGGCTGTGTTCTTACTAGAGTTTTCACAGCTCTTTGCTGCCGTTTCCTCTCGACCCGCTCTATCTGATATCTCTATTTTTACGCCTCCACGCCAGTGACAGTCACGGCTGTTGGCATTATGTTTTTTTTGGGTTGCAATATCTCAGGAACAACTTGAGGGAATTGCTTCAAACCTTCACTCAAGGATGAGCTGATGAGATTTTTAGGGTCACCGTGACCTCACAAAACACACTTTTGGGACATAACTTAATACCTAACACTTTCCTATACTTTATTTAGTTCCCTCTCAACCACTCATTATTATCAGTCTGGACAGAGTTGGATAAAAACTGTAGCTGGACTGGTTGGCAGAGGTATAAAACCACAGGGAGTAATTCTTGTTTTACTTTGCATGTTGCTTTCTCAGTGATGCTCTGTTTGTTCTCCCTCTCTCAACCTCGCTGACCCTCACAAAATTCGCTGCCCTAACTTGCACCAGCAGTGTAATACCGAAGCTGAGAGAGTACAGTAGACCTCCCGAGCCGTGGAGTGTCAAGTGCCAGGTTGTACACTTTATTAAAATGCCAGTGTGTCCTAACAGGTCAGCAAGTATGCCAGCTTGGTCAAAGTCATGGCATCGACACTTCACACAAACAATACATTTCCAGAAGAGGCGAACAGAGAAGAGCAAGCTGCTGTTGTTAGCTTTGGTAGGAGTAGATTTTAAATCTCTGCTTTTTGATTGGTGTTTTGTAACGTATGAAGAAAACAACAACAGATGTGATTCATGTCAAACTCACAAAACAAACAGTTGACTGCAATTCTTTATCAGAAGTGTGATGTGACTTCTTCTGGACACTTTCAAGTCAAAGTAGCTGGAAATTCCCACGGGACTGTGAATGCACCACGGAGACAGTGACAGATTACCTTTAAACCAAATGGAATAAAACCCTGGATGTAATGTGGTCATAAAAAATGCATGAGTAAATGAGGAAGAAGAAACGATATATTGACTATTGTGTGGCACATGGTGCGGTGCATGAGACAGAAACTCTCTCCATCGTTCAGACTGACGACAGCAGAGCAAATAAAGGTGTTGTTGTGGTCGCACTGCTCCCGGGTCAGATTACATGGAGGATAAGACATGAAACAGGAAGTGTAGATTAACGGTTTTATCAAACTCCATGAGGTACATTATAATCTACCTGGTAGGTGTTTAAGTACATTGTGAAATGATGTAGCAAATGGAGAGAACCTGCTTTTCCTATTAATGCGTCCTTCAGTGCAACACGCCAGCCAAATGGTGCCACTTGATGCATGTCAGTTTACACCAGTGGCACACATCAGATGCGTGACACAGACAGAGGAAGCAGACAAGGTATGGCAGCCAGAATATGCCCATCTGGGGAGCATATGTCATCAAATATTTAAAGCCATGTGTGTGGGAGTTTTGATGCTTGACATCCAGCACCAGTGTATGTTTTCCCCTTGTGCCAGTCAAAGCCTTGAATTAAGTTATCATGATGTAATGTAATTCAGAAACCATGTACAGTTAGATTCAGTGTGGGTTTCATCAGAGTGGTGTGTTTACAGCTCATTGTTGCCACAGAGATGGTGGATTTAGGCTCAGGCACCAAAAGTCATCACCCAGGCTTTTATTCAAGTAACAAGGTGAAGTTCTAATGTAAGACATAAAATACAGACACAATATATGTAAGAACAATCAGCAAAGTAAGTTCCAAAGGTCTGTCTTATGAATTACAAACATTTCATATTTGTAGAGGGAACAGTATGTCGCCCATGCTTCAACACAGCAATCATGGGAGAGCATGATGCACACTACGAAAAAAAGAAAAACATTTCACAGTCAACATTAACACACAGACGGAGGCATGCCCACCACTGCGTCAGGTCGAGGCAGCAATAAAAACTTTACTGATTCTTTACACGTGCTGTCTTAAGTTTTCCTCCAGCACTTCAGCAGCAGCTCATATCGTCACTGCTGTTTGTTTTCTGTCTCCTCACTCGTATTTTGTGTGATTGTTCTTTTTGGGGTGTAAATACAGTTAATTACTACAATGCCATGCTTATAATTTAACTTTTTATTTCTTATGCTTGGTGTTAATGATAGTTGTTTGTTTGTGATCTGGTCCTTTTCACACTATACACCTCCCTACACTGCAGTGACCCCATTTTCTTTAAATTGATCAATAAAGCCTAATCTCTTCTCAAATAGGTCACTCTCCATCTCTCAGTGTTGCACATTTATGGTTATTTATCACAAACACTGTCCCTATTCTGCATGAAAGCACCAAGCACGATAGTGACCAGTTACATTATCATGGAGTTTTGAGCAGAGAGCGGTCACACAGATATTTCTGCGCCCCATTCTCGCTTTCTCAGAAGAGAAGCAGGCAGATAGGCATTAAAGCAAAGAGGCAAGTGGAACGTAAAACAGATGGTCGGCCTGCATCGCAGATAAAGAAATCATCAGGTAGCAAGGATGTGTTTATCTATACAACAAAGAGATGTCAGTCCCCACAGGGCGGCCTATAGGGTCGCACTGAGGTCTCAGCCTTTATTGCAAGGTGAATGTGATTCCACGCTCCTCGAGTTTTGACAGGCTACATAAACAATTGTACCACCACGGGACATTTGATTTGACAGGGTACATAAACAGCTGTAACACCAGCCCTGTACCTGCAGGCTGTCTGTGGTGCACTGAGCCGAACCATAATGTGCGTCGGTTTTTCCCCAGCTTAACACTATATACTGTATATTGTTCACACACAGCTGCACTCAAAAGGCTAACTGCCTCCGCTAAGTGTTAGACCTTTCTGTCACTCAGACTCCACTGGAGTGTTACACTTAGTTTTTTCATTGAACATGAGTTCATCATCGAGGCTTTCTTCTACATATTCTGATATTTACAACATAACATGACCTCACCTCAGCTGCTGTGGTTTGCCATAGTAAATACCTTTGTATTGTATATCTATATGCATAGTTTTTTATACTGTGGCTGTAAGATGCTTTGGATACAAAAAAAAAACAATCAAGTGGCATAGCAGTGAATAATTAGTGTGGATTAATTCTGAGATTGTGTTTTTGTTGGAACGATGATAACAAGATTAGATCACGCTTGTTGATTGCTCTGAATATGTGATCAACACTTGAAACGAAGCCACTGCACGTCAAAAGCACGCTGATGTCTTTGAATGGTTTGATGTGGGATTTTCTCCTCATCTGTGGAAAAAAACTGCATAATGATTTAGTTATTCCACATCCCGGCTTTCAAGTGATCACGCTGAATATCGGAGTAGGTCCTATACACCAGGCCACTGCAGACTTGAAAGGTGGCTGTGAAAAGTTTGCTCCTTGACAGCAAACAGCAGCTGTTGTCAGCTTGAATTCACGCCAGTTTCAATGGCCACCAGCGGGGAGATAGATTAATATACTGCAGGAGCGGGTTAAGACTACTGCTGTGAAAGCGCACCACCACTGAAATCCATTGAACCTGACATAATGGTTGGTATTTTTAAAACAGAAGTTTTGATCTCCTCAGATGTAGGTCTCGTCTCCCTACACATGAAAGTTGTGGGAGTTTGAAAGTTGCACCACCTGCTGCTTAGCAGTAGGCTGCCGGTGTCTAGCTGCCTCTTCATGATCAATACATTGACAGTTGAGTTAAGGATGTTTCGAAACACATGTTTTACTTTAATATAGACTGTACAGCTTGGATTGTTTTTCTTGTCACTGAATCTGTCTCTGTGTATGTGTGCATAAATATAATATAGAATCCTATACAAGTATCATTGTTTGAGACCTGGGTTTGCCCATTAATAAACATCTAATTGCTTCAAAAATTCACTGATTTCCAGCGTTCCTGTCTCTGTAATTGGTTCACAAGGCTAAAAGTGGTTTGTGTGTTTGTGTTTTTATGTGTGAGATGTGCAGAGGCAGTGAGAGAAAACTAATGACGGCCCATAGGAAAGTCACTGATGTATCATTTCTTCAGGCATATTTTCAGGCATTCCTAAAAGACACTCTAAACCACGTCCGAGTCATTCACAACCCTTAGCCTCAGTGTGGTGTGTGTGTGTGTGTGTGCTCACGGATGTGGTGGACATGCTGGTGCCTACTGCAGTGGTTTGTGTACGTGAACACCAGTGCCTTCAATGATGTTAAAAATTGTGTGTGTGTGTGTGTGTGCATGCCTGAGTTTGTGTGTGTGCTCTCATTAATAACCAGTCTGCTTGCTTTCTCACTTAAAGCCCATTGTGAGTCCAGCTCGTCTGGTTCTCTTTCAGCCAGTCACAGCATTGCTTTAATTGACAACCAAGAACCTCTGTGGGTTGCTCAGTTATACTCTGCTATGTGTATGTTATGTGTGTGTGTAAAACAACGTGTGTTTAGCTTATACGCCTGGCCTTTCAGTGCTGTGGTTTGTTAATGCAGGTGCAAACACACGCAATCTGGTACCAAATTAAAGAGGGCTTTTGTTGATCCTTATATGCAGATGTTCCACACATGCGCACACACATAAGTTTGGCAGGCGTTAACACAACAGGTGTTTTCTTCCCTTTTATAAGGTATTCTGCGTTGTACTTTGCCACTGTTGCTTGTGTCACTTATATACCTGTTGAGAATTTTTAATGCAAATTGATAGAGGGAGGGATGGCAAAGAAATAGATGCAGATAAAAGCAGATACAAACAGAAGAAAGAGACGTAACTGCAGGGAAGAAGGACAGGAGATTATTAAAGCACAAAGAGGAAAAACAGAGCACACACACATTCACTCATACAAACACAAAGAGCCACGGTGACAGCTATAACAGAATGGACTGTTTAACATGGCATCAGGCATTTCTCCTGAGAGTGCTTAACCAGAATACCTGATCATGCAATTACCATAGAAAGAGCAACAACACCCTCTGGGTTCTCTGAATGTGTGTGTGAATGTATTTGTGCTGCTCTCTCTGTGCAGAACTGTAATTTCTATGGGGATTGCAGTTTGGTGTGTGTGTGTGTGTGTGTGTGTGTGTGTGTGTGTGTGTGCGTGCGCATGTGTGGCTTCTCCCATGAGACTTTACCTTTTAAACTGCAGTGAATTGCAGATCATCTCTTTAAAGTCTGTATGTATTCATGATTGCGCAGTTATGTGTACGCTGTGAGTACTGTTATTGTGCATTTCTCATTGATTCACTTTGTGCCTGTGTGTTACACATTGATTCCCACACATTTTGTCCTTGATACCTGGATGCACTAATTTATTTATTTGCTTATACAAGATGCCGACATTGGAAAAAAAAAGAAGCCAAGTATTACACATGGACATACAGCACAGAAAAGATAAAAAAAGGTAAACTGACTTAATGAAGACTTTTGCAACAACATCACTGGATTGTTGTTTACAGTTAAAGAGGGCCTAACACTACAGTGAAGCATAAGGTACACAGCAGCAGGCAGCACAGTGAAGATCATAAACAGTTGCATTGAGGAGAGTTGCTTATTAACAGTGGTCATTATCACCCTCGTTTGGGTTGTAAAAAAGACAATCAGTGTTCGCCTCTTCCATTGTCAATAGTTGATCTGGTTGTAAATTGGCATCAGTCGGCTCATCTTGTCAACTTCAGACACATTCTCCAATGTTTAGAAAAGCTGTTCCCAAAGGGAACAGTGATAATAATGATATATGAATGATATTAACTGTCCAAGAACTAGCACAGACATCCACAGTACAAACATGATTTCGGGGTGAGTGACACTTAGGTGTTCAACATAGGTAATTCTTTTGGTGTAGGACTTTGTGTAAATGTCTTGGTCGCTGCAGCAGCTCAACACTTGGCCTTAAATGCACTAACTGCAGAATTTAAATCTTTCCACATGAGTTCCAGACTGAGCTGCACTCAGTCCTATCAGGCAGCGTTTTATCCTCCTATCGCCACATCCCCGAGCTTAAAAGCGGACAATTATTTTTTTCCTTTGCTCTGATTTGTTTACAGTAATTATACAAATGTGGTAATGTGGTGATTAAAGTTAATTGATTGAAATGCTAAATAGTAAAGGCTTCCACAGATGTGGACGTCTGTACACCTCTTAATCTGGTAATTATGATGTGGTGCATCCACTGTGGCAGTGCAGCCTCCACAGCTTTGACATTTGCCTTCATCTTGATCCTGGACCTGGTCATTGTGCGACCATTGTGCCTGTGCACCTGATATGAAATGATTACAGCTTATTGTTTTCACACCGTTTATCACCACTCTGGGCATTTTGTAGAAGGACAAACATAAAATGCAAGGACAGAACAGCTCTCTGTTTTCTCTGATTCAGTGAAATGTAAAACGAGACAGAAGGATCTGGGGAGGGGAGAGAGACCGAGGTTGATGGCCTGTGGAAAACAGAGAGGGTGGAAGGTGAGAGACAGCGACAGTGATCAGGACCAGGGTGAGACGTTTTTCTGTGGGATAATAAAGAGAGGGGAGAATTTCAAAGCCTGAAAGCTTTCAGAAAACGAGGGCAGAGATGGACAGGTGAGAAATGAGATGTAAAATGAGTCAAAGCATGGAGTCGGGACAGAGGATGATGGCCTCTGGAGAACGATTAGGTGACAGAGAGATGAACATTTTGAGAGAGAGAGAGAAAGGTGATGAAGATGAGAGAGAACAACTAATTTAGCAGGCCGCTTCAGAGGAGAGTGGAAGAGATGGTACAAGGATGAAAGATGGCATTAAAAGAGATAGAGATGAAAGAGTGATTAATTTGAATTCAGATATTGCTAACCAGGCTTTGAAAAATGGGGACAGGGAGAGAGATATAGAGATGGAATTAATTTGAAGCTTAGGTATCACTGCGTTGGTTAATTGAAGCTCTTGATGATCTGCGAGCTTTATTTGATGGCCTCACTGGACCATTCATCAGAAAGGTCATGGAACTCATGTCCTCCTTTTAAATTCATTTTACTCACTGGTATCATCAGTGGAAAAAAACCAATGCTATAAAAACACAAAGGATTATTATTATTCACAAACCAAACTAGCAATGCCTCATTGTCCCCATTTTCTGTTTTCACATTGTTTGTTTTGAAGAGGCAGGCCCAGCTTGTGTGATTAGATCTCATTGTTCGATGTTTACATACCAAACATGTCATTGTACATGTCATAGACTGGGGAGATCTGATCAACATGAACAGACTATTTTTTGAAATAATCAAGTGCCAAAGCAACATTTTACACCTTTTTCATCTCTTAAGGAGGAACTGATGAGATTGTAGTGGTCAAAGGTCAGGGTCACAGTGACCTCTTAAATTAGGTTTTGGCCATAACTGACAAATCCTTATGTTAATCATCGCCCAATATAACAGAAATGTGTGGAGGATAAAATGATGAAGTGATGTAAACTTCACTGTGACATCAGAACTAAAAACATGTCTGCTCATTATTTAATGCTGTAACTGAAAAAGAGGAGATTGTGACCATATTTTCTTCCACTTGGTTGGCTGGTGGAGGCGTACGACTGTGAGGTGGTAATTTTGAGTTTTTCATTTTTATGTCACCACTCACAAAATTATTGAATTTCTGAGAAGAACAATATATTGCATGGCAGGGGGCGAGGTATTAGCAGTTAACTCGAGCGGTACAGAAACAGTGACAAAGCGTACATTCATCCAGGATCCGCGCTAAGACTTGACGCACGTTTGAGGACTCGGATGAATAGAGCTCAGTGTGACTCAGCCGTGATGTTACTGTGACACATTACCTTGCTAAGATGGTTAATTAGACAAAAGATGAGACTTTTTTGCTCTCATCAGAACAGCTTGTGTCTTTGAAAGGAAAAAACTTGCTGAGTAACTCACTGACTGAGACTCACGACTGAGGGGGCATTAGCGCTTAAATAACCCTCAGATGAGAGAGGCAACCCTGAGCTCTGATGATTGGGTCTAGGGTGACGTTCAGGTGAGGACGATTCAGGGAAGATGGTGGATCCGGACTATGAAATGGGAAATCAGTTTGGATCAGGGCGATGTAAATTACCTTCTGTTTGCCTGCAAGGACTGCCGGGGCCGCTCGAGGCTCACCTGTTGCTGCACTGCAAATCTGATTCACTGACTCGGAAGTGGGGTGAGATTGGAAACCGAGGAGCTGAAAGAGACAGAGAGAGTACAGGACAAGCCTGAGAGAAACAAGATAAGTCCAAAATAAAGAAAGATCGAGAGGAGAGGACCAAACTTCCACTGGAAATAGCTACTGGAATTTGAAGTGAGATACTGGAAGTGAGGAAGGGTCGGAGTGTGTGCGTAAGAGAGACAGATGTCCAGGTTTGATGCCAGTTAAGCTCTTTGAAACTGAAAATGAAATTTCAAAAGTTGAAAGTTAAAGATATTCAGAGAAGAGGGTGAAGGGCAGAGAAAAAGAGAGGGATAGATGGAGAGAGAGGCTTTTGATGCTCTGCCAATATTTTTCAACTGTGTTGCCAATGGAGGGCATTGAAATTGAAATTGAAAGAGAGGGAGAGAGATCACAGAATCCCGAGGGAGGAAAATCCCCAGCGGGTGAGAGCTGAGACCTCTCTGCATTTCCCGTCATGGCGGAGGGAGGGGAAGGACCAGAATGACAAGGGAAGGAAAGAGGGAGAGAGAGAAGGACATGAATCACTAAAAGGGAGGGAGGGAGTGATGTGGATGTCATGTGATGGAAATTATTCCAAGCACTTTTCTACAGTATATTCCCCTGTCACTCGAATTCATATTCATATTCATAGTCACTGGAGCAGCGGCGTTATTGACATTCATGTGAATCCCTTCTCCTCTCTCTTCCTCCCTCGTCTCCGGATTCATCTTAATGTTTTAAATCTTCTGCTTTTTCCTGTACTATCCATCTTGCTCTGACTTTGGCTCAGTGCAGCAGTGATTTGTATTCTTTCTTTGGTCACATGAAAGGCACAGAAGAAAATGTGATGTAGCAGAAGAGAGCAGAAAAACAAAGGTACATGGAGGTCAGAGAGAGAAGATGGAGGAGAGGGAAGAGGAGAGGAGGAAGGGGTGAACTGAAGCTTTCTGTCATTCTCTTATAAAACAATATTGTCAATCTAGTACAGTAAAAAAAAAAGTTTATGTGATATGATATTTAATAAAAAATAGAGAAAACCTGCACCACAAAAAAGCAATTTAGCTGCCTGAGACGCCTCCACTGGATATGCATAAGACCTTAAAAAACTGTGGTAACGAAACACTGAATTTGATAGAAGATGCTGTTTAAGTTCCTACTTGAAGGAGCAGATCAGTCTTTTGGGATATGCACCTATTCTCTGTCTTGCTCAGAGGTAGATGAGAAGACTGCAGACAGGAGACAAGGCCATTGATGGAAAAAGAGAGGGGGCCATGATCTGTAGCAGGTCTCTCAGCCAGAAATCGAACTGTGGAAATAAGGTGATCACCTTAACCCTGAGGTTACCAGATACTCCCAATTGGCTCTATTTAAGATGTCCAGCTCTACAAGTTTGAGAGCCACTCGAGCATAGTTAAGTTCAACTTGAAGTTTTTGAGAGACAGGGCTTGTTCTCTACCAGTGGTATCACTTGATAAAAAATTGAAGCTTCTTCTTTTTAAAAATCACAATTTACTATGATGTTATCTCCATGTTTTACAATTCAAGCTGCATTGAAGATTAAAGTTTTGTTTTAAATTTTCTTTCACTCAAATGAACTGTCACAGTTGGTGTTACTGTGCTGTCACATTCCTCTCCACCGTCCCACTAATTCTCCATTAATCTCTGATGTTAATGCTGACACACCATTTTAATTATTTGATATTTAAGACGAGGCCACAATTGATTTAGAATGAATTGTGTGTGTGTGTGTGGGTAGGTGTGGCTGTGTGTGTGTGTGTGTGTGTGCGTGTGAACAATCCAATGCTCCCCCTTGTTAGCTTTGATAGCTGTTATGGATCTGCCTCATAATCTTTTACTGGAGCAGTTTTCGTCTCTGGGCTCGCCTCTGAAGTGATTGGGAGGAACCAATTGCAATCCACTTCACCCAGAGAGTAAAAGAGGAAGCAGACAGAGTGAGGGGAAGATGAAAGGAGGAGGGACGGAGGGAGAGAGAGAGAAGAAGGAGGGTGGAACTATTCAGATGGAACGTGGTAGAGAGAGGAAGGAAGTAGGTTCAGTGATGATGGATGGCAAACAGAGAGGTAGAGAAGAGGAGGAATAAAAGAGAAGTAAGATGTAGATAGAAAAAAACAATGACACATGAAGTTAAGGAGGGGTGGTGGTGAGAGAGATCAGAGGAAGAGAAAGCTTGAAGGAGTAGATGAAGAGAAAGACAGAAGTAAAACAGATGGTGGTGGAGAGACTGAGGGAAGGCAGGAGCGAGCGTGTGAAATGGATAGACGAGTGGTGGCGAGCATCAGCAGAGCTGTAAATTGATTCGAAGGACCCACAGAATTTAGTCAGATCACCCTAGAGACAGTGATGGAGACAAATAGAGCAGGGCATTTCTCCTCATAACGATATCTCATTAAATCAGATTATGATTTAAGATACCACTCCACTCACTTAGCACTTCAGAAATGTTGCCCCAAAAAATATACGCCTGAAGAATCACAGTTTTGGGAAACACTTTTCAAGGCCTAAACAATAAATCTCTAAGTAATCAAAATAAAATCCAAATAAATCAGTTGTTGTGCCGGAGGATGGCATGTCATGATGACAGGAACTCTTTGGGGCCAATCTATTTGCATGGATTTAAAACATTCAGTAGTTATGACACTTGCTTTAGACGTCTAATGGGCATTTGTAACCAGTGCTTTTATACGTTAGACCATTACATGATCAATCAATCATCAACAAAAATATAGTTGCAGCTTAAGCAGTAACTGTACACTGCTGTTGGTGGACGCCGGACACTCATGTCATGACTTGACCTTGTAATTTGACACCTCAACTTTGTGTATGTGTGTGACGTGGGTGGTGAGATTGTACAACGAGGATTAGAGAAAGACTCTGTTAGATGAGGCTGGCAGCACCAGCAGCCACTTAAAGATGAGATGGGATGTGTGTGTGAGAGGAAGGAGAGAGAGAGCTGTGTATGTCAGACAGCAGGAGGAGCGTATGTCCATGGTGTAGAGTTTTTGCGTGTTTAAGTGTGCGAACAAGCACAAAGGATAGTTCAAGTGTGTAGGTGATTGTGCGTCAGAGAGAGACGCAGTCCATCACATTAGAGTTAAGACCAACCTTATTAAGATAAGAAAGAAAGAGACAGGCCTAAAGCCTATGGGGACCACTGATAAATCCAAACAGTGTCAGTCTGTGCATTGGTGAGGTGTGCACGTGCATGTATTAGAAGACTCGATCACTTCTTACATTGCTTTCTCACTCAATAAGAAGGAGACCAGTGATTAGTCACTAAGTGGGCTCAAGGTTTTCCTCGTGAGCTTTCTCATTGGTCCACTGGGCTGAAGCTCAGGTAGGTACTTGAAAAGCTGCCGTCCTGGTGAGGATGACTAAGTGATTAAAGAGAAGGTTTCTTGAAGTAATTATGTAGCCAGTTCAACTCTGTGGGGAAATACAGGTTTTTGTTTGAGCCAAATTATACCTAATTTAAACCTGAGCTCTCCAGGAAGGTGGAGAGTATTAAACTAACCTGTGAGAGGAGACACAGGATGGTGAAGTGTACAAATGGGGAAAAAGAATTGAGTTTCTTTTTTCTTTTTGTATAAGTAAATGATCTAGAAACAGCTTCAAGAACCGCAACAGAAGCTTAAAGGCTATTAAGTTGTCAACATTCCTCTAAACTCTTCTTGGTGCTGGAGACAAGGAGGCCCAGTCATTTGAAAACTGATAAAAGGCTGCCAAACAGCGCTGTCGACTGACTGATCTAATACGACTGTTTTGGAAAGAATGGTGTCGATTCTGCCTTTTCATGCATTAAACATATTTCCTTACACTCTGTTTCTCATATCCAAGATGTCAGATTATCCATGAACGCACCACTTCTCCGAGGCTGCTCCCACTCGCAGCTGCATAATTACACAGAGACAATGTAACTCAACAACAACAGCAAAGGCAATGACCAGTTTGCAGTGATGGATTACCTATTTTCAAGCACGATTTGAGTCTCTGCGAGCGGTCCGCAATAGACTGAAATGATCTGAAGAAGTGGCAGCCTGGAGGATTTCAATCGAAAAAGTTTAGGGGAAGTGGTCAGCAGTAATTTGAAATGTACATATTTTATATTTCATGCAAAGCTAATGATGCGGTCCTGTAGGTTTCGGAGCTCTGCGTGGGTTTGGACCATCTCCTGTGGGATTTAGTGTTTAAAACTTTCATTTTAACCATGATAGAGCCTTTCATGTCTGGACTATGCCACCACCAGCACTCTGCTTTAATGGAGATATTACACCATGTACGTCTCTGCGTCTCTATTGATCTGCCCGGGGTCTATCTGTCCATCCAGATGGGCCGTTTTATCAGGCCGAAGGGCAACATCCAGAGAAACAACTTTGCTTTATGGGGAACCTGGCCAGGATGTTAAATATGTGCACATTTCCGCACATACACATTACATACACAAAACTAGGTGTCGTGCTGTTTTACACACACGCACACACACCGTCATGCACACAAGTGGCCTGTAAATGTTGCTGTAGCTCGCCGCCCCCCCAGCCCATAAAGACCCGGAGAGGAGATCCAAGTAATCAGTGGCTATGCTGTAAAGTGGGAGGAGGGCCGTGTGTGAGTGTGTGAGTGTGTGTTTGTGTCAGGTAGCAGACACGGTGATAACTCAGACAGCGCTGTGATGTGAGGGCAGAGACTGCAGTGGCATACAGCTGGCATTTTATGGCACCGCAACACTCCTCCTGGCTCCATGTCTCTCTCTCTCTCTCTTTCTCTTCAGCCATCTCACTGTTTCTCTCCACCAGCCCTTCTTCCTTTCAGTTCCTTGCATATCAGCTTTCGTCTGTTGGGTGTCTGTCCTCTTTTTCTCTCTCCGCTGCACACGCTGCTGCTCCCCTGTCTCTCTCTTTTTTTTTTTTGATGTCTTGGATCCTGTCTCTTTCTGTCCGCCTGTCTCTCTTTTGCCGTCTTGTCTCCTCCAGCCTCTCTGCCATCTTACTGTTTACCTTCCTTCTTGCTCTCTGTTCCTCCCTTTTCTATTCCTCCCCCTCATTATTTGCCTCTCCCTGCTTCCTCCTCCTCCTCCTCCTCCTCCTCTCTGCCTTCACCTCCCAGCCCCAACTCTAATCCCCTCTCTCTCTTTAACTATGAAGCATTAGGGCTCTCCAGTGCACAGTGTGAATGACTAATGAATCTTATGTCATTTACAAGCACCCACCCTCACCCACTCCGTCTTATCCACCTCCCTCTACCCTTCCATACCTCCCTCCACTCTTTTACCTGTCCCCCACTCTTTCACCTCCTCTCGTTTGCTTTATTTACTAGCCAGAAGCCATCCAGCTGGTTACAAGAAATAAGAGCTGCCCAGGGGACACCAGAGGGAAAAGGGGGAACAGTTTCCCTCTTTTTTTCTGTTTTTTTATGATCCACTGTGAAAGAGAGGCTGTATAGTGGCTCAACACTTATTTCAGGGAGATACAGTCCTATAGATGAGAAGCCAGCTGACTGGGGACAGCTTCTCTAATTTGAGGGTAAATTGGTTTTAATTTCACCTAATTTTCTGACTGCGTAAGTGTCCAATGTCTCTCTTTCTGTGTGTGAAAGCCTTCATTTTTTGTGCCTGACAGTCTGTTTGTGTCTCCTGGCTGTAGCCGAGATAGATTGCCTATCAATTGTTTTGTGCTGAGGAGAGTATTGCTCATCCTGCCCCTCATGTTGGCAATATCTTCCCTGATCATCCTCCCATTGATTGAGGCTGTTGCAGAAAATGGCCGGGTCATGTGTTTTCCTGTACCTTGGCCCTCTGATAAACAACCTTTTTACCCAGACCACCAATAACCTTGAAAATTACTTTCTGATCAAGTTATTGATTCATTTTGTTGCAGAATCACTTGAGCGAATGGTCTGACCACCCTCATGTAATGAGTTTAGAAATATAGGTGCCTAAGCCTCCTGCCAGCCTGTATCAGGCGTCTAACCTCTGTACATCAGTGGCCTTTCCTAACTGTGGTTGAGGAGGTTGAATCACTGAATTCTGTAAATCCTCAGCGACTTTTTAATATCAAATTTTAATGTGGACTGATGAACTTATTATTGGTCTGTTTGAGTGTTTGAATGTTTTTAGACTGTTGGTTGAATTTAAGTCTTCAGAACTTTCTCACCATTTCTGGACATTAGATCAAAATGGTAGTTGAGTTGGTGGTGATGAAAACAGCTGTGGTACTGATGGACTGGACTATGAAAAAACGGCTTTTCCAAACAGTTTCAGTGAATAACCATCTTTGAAATAGACTTTGGTGAGTTCCTGAAATACCTTGTTAGAGAAGGGTGCTCTCCTCAGTAATTATACACCTAATTAATGTCAAAGTTTGGTTTTTTTTTACAACAGAGTTGTAGCGTCTTTAGCTTCACCAGTTTGAAATATTAAGCTACTTTATCAGAGCACTCCTGAATTCAGCCAATGGAAGCAGTCAATGGTGCTGGCAGATGCATGGTATGGAGTTTGGAGATAATGAGATTTTATTTTGTTTACTGGGGGGACAGTCTTATAATTGCTATTTAGAAACTGTGGGAATTGACGTGATTTCCTGTATTGAACATAAGAAAACTGAAAAAAACAGAAACTGTTGTTGTCATTCTTGAAGTTGAAACTTATTGTAAAACGTTGTTGCAGTCACTTGTAAGTGTAAATGAAAGGAGATGTACAAAGTGCAGCATTTTATATTTTATCAGTTATTCTTATCCTCTCCTCGTCTGCAGTTTGAGCCTGTCTCTGAATTCTGGACAATTTTCTTCTCCATATTTTGCCAACATAGAATTTTATTCATCAATCTGTTTATAACACTGTTATGTCTGAAACGGTCTCCCATTGTTTTTTTAATCGTCCACAGATGTAACTCTAACAGCTGACTTAATCCTGTATTCTGTGTGGTTAAGTATATAAAGTTGTCATATGTGCAACATGTTAAATTAAAATTATGCCCTCTTTAAATATTCATTGTGAGATTGATTCAAATAATATCCGTAATGAAAAGTGTGTTTCTCATCTAAGAGCATTTAATAAGCCTCCCTCGCCTAACCTCCCACTTTTCCAGCACTTTTTAACCTTTGACAAAGTGACAGACTCGGTGATTGTTTTGCGCCGTCCTCATTAAACCACCTGGGAAAATTCAAACTCATTTTTTACACCCTGCTGGATGAGGTGCACGCTGATCTGTCATGGACGTACAGTCAGATTGCTTCCGAGGCCTCCTCAAAGGACCCCATGTGGTTGTCCGGCTAGATTGCCTGCGGTTTCATCTTTATAATTGAAAGAGAAACAGTTGATATGCAGCCATGTCGAGCTGTCACACGCCTGTCTGTCTGTTAATGTAATGTTAATAGAAGGTTAACCTCCGGAGGAAATGCCTTCCAGGTCTGCAGGGTTATGATAATGCTTGATCCTTCTTCTGTGTGGGACTCGAGTGTGCACAGACGTGTTGGCGTGTTTACGTGTGTGTGCGTGTGTGTGTTTACCTTAGTTTCATAGTGTTTACTGAGTGTATACAGTATATCTGCCGTGACTGTGTGTCCTGGCCCTGGCTGTTTGGTGTTTGCATTGTAGTGTGTGCACCTGTTTATTGCTTGGAGGTGGATGTTTGAGGTTAATGCTCAATCATTTTATCATAGTAACTACATGTTGACATATGGTGCAAATCCCCAGTCTGTAAACAATTTCACATCTATGTGTCATGCTCACATTCACTAAATAGGAGCTGGTGGTTTGAGATTAATTTGTGTCAGCCATCTTCTTTTTGTGGAGCTGCACAGCTGAGCAAAAAGTACAGACAACTTCCTCTTCCCTCTGAATTGATTCCCCTCCCTCTGTCTTCCTCCTGCGCTTGCTCTATGCTGTTATCTTCAAGTTGAAAATTACTTCCTTAGTTTAATTTCCATCTTGTTTTCCTCCAAAAAATTTCTCACACCTATTTGGGAATCCTAGTAATTTTTCAAGAACTAATGCTGGACTTTCATTTTATTGCTGGGGGCATATTTTTGTAGTGCACCTATTGCAGTGTTTGTCCCTCCAGGAAATGGGTTAGCAGAGATGGTGAGCACCAGCATTAGCACCTGATTATGACTGGTTAGGCTCTTCGTCTGCTTCTTTTTCAAACTGGTTTTTGCACTGCTTTTAATAATTCCTACAAAGAAATATTTTTATTTTTTGTTGTTATTGTTATTCAGTCTGTTCTCTCATCAAATACATGTCCATTGCTGTGCTTATTCCTTGTTTCCCCTGAAGCTTAATAAGCATAATATAATATTTCATCAAAACATCATGAATTTCTCCTGCTGTCAACAGAGGCGCTTTTCTGATGCCACAGGAACCCCTGCTGTCATTTGTCACTCAAAGAAATTGCTAAATTTAAGAGCTAATGTCAGAGTGAGTGTAGAGTCATTTAGGCTGCAGTCGACGGCCTGTAGCCATTATAGCATGTTACAGCCCAAATCATTGCCAGATAATTTAATCTGGTTTATATGATGTTAAGGTTTGGTGGAGGATAAATTCAGACTTTGTTACCTTGCTTGTAAAACAGTTAGTTAACTAAGTCTGAGGTTTGCTGGCTTGTTCTCTCCGTCTGTTATCATAAAGCTCACTTTGTCCTCATGCGGCTGTGATTGGTTTCTATAGGCCTGATGCAGAATAGCAGTAGACCGTTATATATTTTCAAGCAATGCAGCTCCAACTCTATTAGCTTAAGGACAAATGAACCATCTTGTGCCTGTGTAGCTGCAGACCAGCAACACTAAAACACTCCTCTGTGCCGAGCTGCATAAAAGAACGGTTGGAGGAGAGCGGTGAGAGGCAGATGTGGTTTGACAGAACTGCATTAAGTTAAGGTCACAAGGTTATTGAACATACCTTGAGAGAAGGTGTTAACACTGAAATAGAGTGGAGGAAAGAGGGTGAGGCGTGGTGGGTGGAAAGAGTGAGGTACCAGCAGAGTGAGGAGTGTGTGTGTGTGTGTGTGTGTGTGTGTGTCTGTGTATGAATGAAGGAGAGGAAGAGAGAAAGGAAGAAACACAAGGGAAGGAAGCCTAAACAGTAACCGAAACAAGGGCATTGGAAACGCACCATTGAACCCTTGTTCTCCCTTGTTGCCGGCTGTATTTTTCTTCTCTTAGTTCCTTTCTGACAGCTTTAATCAACACAATAAGGCTGGCTGAGATTTCATTATGGAGCCTTGGCCGCAAGGGCTTTCGAAGAAGGGATAGATGGATGTAGAGTTTCTTAAAAGCAGAGGGGTGGTGAGATCAGGGATGGAGGGAGGACAGGATGGAGGTAGAGAGAATGCGATGGTCAAAGCTAATAGCAGGAGAGGGAGGGGCGGGTAGACAGTGAGAGACAGAAGATGAATATAGAGCGCTGGATTAAAGAAGGGAGGGGATCGATGGACGGGTACCGACGCTCTCGCTGAGGGGGAAGCTGAAATAATGGTGTAATGTGGCCCCTTGATTGGCCCACAGCAGCATGGGGGCCCGCAGAGGAGCAGATCAGTCTCACGCCTCCTGGATTATTGGGTTAAAAGTCACCCAGAAGAGAGAGAGATCACTTTTGAGGTTCTTTAATAGAAACAGAGGGAAAAGAAAACACTTCAGCCCTTGCCTGTCATGTACAGTGGTCTCACAGAGTGTAGGATG
>OMNW01025276.1:0-7500 GCA_900303245.1 Selene dorsalis
TGGCTAATTTCCTTTCAAAGACTTGAAAAGTCACATAAGTCAAAAAGTCTAGCTACACACTAATCCAAAATGGCGCCCATGAAAAAGTCCTCACTTCACTAGTCGTCTGTTTTAATGCTGATTGTTTCACTTTGTTTCTTAAAGAATCTGAGGTGGGACATTGAATCAGGGTCATCTAGTGGGGAAAGTTACAAGTACTTCTCTCTAAGTGTAGCAGAAAGGGTGGTCCTCACTCCATCTGCACACTTACCTGGAGCTCACTATAATGCCCATACAGGAATGTGTATGTGTGTGTGTGTGTGTGTATGTGTGTGTGTGTGTGAAGTGGTGAAAACTGGACGTTTACCTCTGTCCTTATGAATGGACTGCCCAAGCATAGCGTTGAGCTACGGAGGCGCTTTCTGACCTAACCTGATTAGTTTTCAGTCCCTCAGAGTGTACCAGAGTTTTTACTATGAATGGTTGAAAATGACGTACACAATGATGCTTTCACATGCACACAACAACACATACAAGCTGTAAATACAACTAAACGCCCGGATTAAGTAGCACGTGTCGCAGCATTGAAAAGCTGTGTGGAAGACAGTTAATTTAGGAGTTTACTGACAGGGCACGTGAGCATAAAGATGGCCAACCACTAATCCCTGCGTGTTACCATAACCCTCAGAAACCTGATTAATGCACAGTTTGTGCAGCTTTGATGCATACTTCCTCTGCATAATCTGACTGGCCGCTGGCCCTGGACCTAGGTTTTCAGCCTGTGTGTGAAGTGACTGTTAACAGCTCTTGGAGAAACAACCACAAAGAGACACAGTCCATGGCTCACACAACTGCAAACGTTCATCTATCATTGTAACAATTATCAGTGGAATGAAACATGATAGATGTGTTTTGAAACTTCTGATAGGTGCATTTATTCCAGCCTTGACAGGACCTCAAAACGAGGCTTTGCCGACTATCTATGTAGAAGTGTGTTGTTTGATTCGGTGCTTCAGAAGATTAGGATTCCTGCTTTCACACCTGCACAAAGACGACAGCTCACCACAATATTCCTGTCCCTCATTTTGATGAGGGGAAAATAATGTTCATATTTGAGTAAACTCAAGCCTGAATGGTCTCCCATTGTTTGGGCTGGTAGTGACCACACCCACCAAGCCCAGCCAGCGTAAACTGTGAATGAGTGATGAGAATAACGGAATAACGTTTTTCAGTAACAAGTAATCAAAAACAGTTACTGTTTCCCCTGTTATAACGCCGTTACCATTACTGACAATAAAATGCGCCATTACTCAGCTATATTTGACTCACTGGAGCGGCTTTCACCCAAACAGGATCTCTCTCAGCAATGGGAGCGCTTTAGTTTTTTTTCTTTGGTGAGGGCAGGTGAGGGGGAAGGGACAACTGCATAATAAGTGATGATGACTGGCTGAGGTAGAGTACAATTTCATTATAAACCAATCAGAGGCAGAGTAGGACGGGTGTTTGTTCACACACCTCAGTATCAGGAGAAGTTATAACAATGGCCATCTATTGTGTTCTGGTGATCCACTGTAGTATCATATCTATAATACTGAATTTGATAGGTGTCGGTTGCATTGTCCCACACAACACTGTAGTGTAGATAACACAATAGTTACTTTTCCTAGTAATTAGTTACTTTTATAATGTAGTAACAAAGTTACTTTTGGGGGTAAGTAACAAGTAACTATAACTAATTCCTTTTTTAAAGTATTGCGCCCAACAGTGGTGATAAACCAACGTAAATGATAATAATGGTGTTATCGAATTTGCAAAAGTAATTACTTACACTACTTGTTACTGCGAAAAGTTGTTGAATTACAGTTATGCATTTACATAGTTGTTTGTTATTCCCAACACTGGTTGCCACCTGCATTGCTGGATACACCATGACACATTACTGCAGCGGTGTCATTCATGTTTTGATTTGTTTTTCATTTCAGGTGTTGAACAACTCCAGGCTGCACCAGACACATCCTGTCCTTTTAGCTGCAAATAATGTCTCCGCCGCATTCGCTTTCACATGAATCACACTTTGTGCATTCGGCTGAACAAGCCTTTGATGCTCTCATGTTTAAGTTAGATCGCTGCTTGTCAAATGGAGATGAGAGAGGAGAGGAGACTGCTCTCTCACTCTCTTTGGACACAGCCCCAACCTGCTGAGCACAGCTAATAAATATCCACAAACCAATTCAGTCTGTCAGTGGCTCCCAACTGCTAATGAAGAGCGCTGTCCCTCCATCTACAGTGGCTGGAGACAGCCCATGTTATCTTTTTCTTTGAGACTGTGGTAACTCCTAACTCTGTGGGAGCCGGTGTAATAGCCCAGCATGTGCACTGCACGCCACTGAGTAGATCCAGACACTACTTTGTCACTTCACTAGAGTCCGAAATATGAAGGGAGGGAATTCATGAGCAGAGGAGAGCTCGAAATGAAAGATACGTTTGATGGAAAGCTGCTCCAGCAATACTTCTCCAGCACAGGCACATAATTAGTGCTCAAAGACGGCCTGCGACTCAAAAGTATCAATATTATCTTATTACTTCTACTGAACAATATGAACTGAGTCCATCTGGCTGCGCTGCAAAGGGTGAAACAACTGCGTTAAAACTGTTCTTCATCAAATATTTAACTTTTTAAAATTAATTTTTTAAAAAAGGGAAAAAATCAAGAATTGCTCTGCAGTGACATCAACAGTGTCACACATGCTGTTGGTAACAGAATTTGCATTATACTGGTAGCTTATTTTGGCCTTTTTTTTAATGGTAGTGGTGATGTGTTACTTGTACTGACTAGTAAACGGCCATGGCTCGAGAGACGACAAAGCCAGTGATGTGACACACCACCACGGGCTGTAACATCTCAACAGTAGTCGGATGGATTGTCATGAAATTTGGTAAAAAAAAAACATTCATGCATCCCTCGGGATGAATTGTCATCACTTTAATGATCTCTTTAACTTTTCCTGCATTATTATTAGACCAAAATGTCAATTTTCCCAATCCTCACATCAGTGGTAATTTAGTGCTAATTAGCTGTTTACATGCTAACGAACTGAACCCAGATGATGAACGTGGTAAACATATTAATACTGTCATTGTCAGCATGTTGGAGCGGTACTGACAGAGCTGCTTCACTTGTGTCTCAAATCACTCCCTCACTACCTGCTAACAAACATCTAGTAGTTCACACAGTAAAGAGCGGTAAACTGAGGTTATGGACACTTTATGACACTTTTGTGTCACTGCTGTTGAGTGTGGAGTCGCACCAAAGTAATTTTTGCTTTTCAGATTGAGAAAAAATTGCATATCAGTAAATACATGTTGCATATAGTGGAGATGATCAGATCGCAGTTACAACCGCAGGCGCTGTGGGTAATCCACAGCCTGGGCAGACTGGGTAATAAGAATAAATATTCTGCTTAACAGCAGATGGGTTGCGGGTATAATGCATGGGGAAAATACTAATTACGTTCTCAAAAACGTGAACATATTCTAGTCTGCTGAACTCATTATGATTTATTATTTATTTTGAGCTGTGGACAAATGTTGTAATGAGCTTTTAAATTATTTGTGATCAGCAGGCAGCAGCAACATTCAGAACTGTAGTTGGACTGAAAATGTCGGCCTGTGTCCAGGTTGTTGTGGAGATACCTGTTGGCATTTGGACTTTACTAAAAGGTGCAACTTTTACTTAAAATACTACTAAAACCTGTTTGTTTATTTAAAAACCAGCTTATTTCAGTGCAGAATATTACTATATACGTCATATCCCACTGAGAAATACTGTTCATGTGTGATGGACTGCCGGTCTCTAAATAGTGGAGCATAATTTGCTCGGGGGGGGAGGCGGGTGGATTATTTATGCATACATGCAGATTAGGATGACATCAGAGCTGATCCACACATCCCTAATTACCATCCATTGTGTGAATTTTTAGGCCGTTGTTTAGTGCAATAATTAAACAAACAGAATTGAGACATTCAGAGAAAATGTGAGCATCTTCAGACTGAATTTCATCTTGTTTTCCGTTTCTATGTTGCTATGTCCTGTCTTTGGACATAATAAAGTCAAACTTGTATCAGCACAATACTGTAAATCAGTATTGATGTATCCCACATTTAATCTGTGGAGACATGGAAAGTCGTAACCAAATTAGCATCACTGCAGTGTCAAAGGATACTCCATTGACTCTGTCGCATGCAAATAGCGTACCTGAACTACTCAACAATCAGCCATAACTGGCTGCACCTAATGCCACTAACTAACATCAACAGATTATAATGAATTAGTCATGAATTTAATTCATATTACTAGACAGTAAAAAGATCTTTTAGGAAGTGTCAAACTCATTTCCATATTTAAAAAAACATCCATTATTTAGCCTTCATTACCATACGGAAAGCTGTGATGCAGATATAAAAAAAAAAGAATGGAGAGCTGGAGAACCAGAGAAAGAGACAGAGAAAGACGAGATGGGGGACTGAACAAGAGAAGCGGAGGAGGGAGGGAGGGAGGAAAGAAACAAAAGGGAAAGCGATGAATGTTAAGTGATGGTTCAGAGAGGGGAAAGGATAAAAGGGATGCAGTGACTGGATGAAGGGGGGTAGAAATAAATGTTTTGGCTTCTTTAGACCAGTCAAGAGCCAGCTGAGCAGGCGGCTGACCAGTTTAGGTGTTATCACGTCACCCTCGCAGCCTCTCTATTGACTGACTCTGGGAGAGAGAGGGAGGGAGGGAGTCAGAGAAGTAGGGGGGCCAGGAGGTGATAATTGGGGATACGCTTACCTGGCGGAGAGCCTGCAACCCCCAGCAGGGCAACACACACAGACACACAGACACACAGACACACACACCTGCTTGCAATGTTATATACCACAGCAAGCTTTACCTCCTGCCAACACCCACCACCCACTCTAACAAACATAACTACACACACGCACACGCACACACACACAGGTAGAGTGACATTAGAGTAAAACCAATCCTGAGGTCTCGCCTATGGAATACTAATATGGCTGCCCTTGCCAGCTGACCTCTTATAGGCCAAACAGGCTGTCCGTCAAACTAATGGGGCGGAACGCTGGCATATTGCTTTCCCACAATCCCTCAGCAGAGCCAGGACACTCATTTACTTCAGTCAGCTTGTTGCCAAGGCAACATTTAGGATGGGTCTGGTGGTGAATGCACGCATGCACATGCACACTTGCTACTGCTTCACACACAGTTGTATGCACATGTGCACAGACACTTAAACACAGACAGCAACCTGTTAAATGCTATGACCATGAACTTACCCACACACACACACACACACATAAACATGACTGTCGCTAACAATGAAGAAACAGGTGTATTTATGTATGCAGCCGAGACAGTGACAGTACTGTCTGTGTGCGGAAGGTACACTAAGTGCTCTTTACCGCTCGGCTCATCTCTGCACCCTAAAACCAATCTTCTGCACTCTCCCTTCATTCACAATACATGCTCTCTTGTTCATTTGTTCTGAAAGGGAAGCAGACAAGCCTATCCTGTGCCTGCATTTTTCTCCTCATCCAGACAAGGAGAAAGCAGAGAAAGAAAGAAAGAGAGAGAGAGAGAGAGGTACAGACATTCAGGGACCACAGCTGAGGGAGTGCAGGGCATCAAACCCCATTCCTGTTCTGGAGGATTGATTATAGATGTCAGCACACACAAATTCACCCTGGGTTTCTGGCTGTGGGAAAAAAGAAAAGAAAAAAAAAATCCAGTGTGCGAGGATTTTGTTCTTTTTCATCTCTACCAAATAAAAAAAATGTAAATGTATGAAATTTTAATTGTGATTGAGCTCATCTATTGTGTGTTTGCTCTGGATGTCTTTAAACACCTAAACCAATCATTTGCAGGCAGTGTCTCCGTGGCTGCTTCTCATCCTGTGCGCGGTGTCCCCACAGACCCAGAGCACGATCTCTGATACCAGCTGCCTGTTCCTCGTGTGTCTGCGTTTGATCACGAACTTGTTATCACACAAATGTACAAGTACCACAGCAGGTGAGAGCTCTGTATAGATGATTACATTGGTTGTAAAGATTATTTGTTGAGACAGAGCATCAAGGATAGCTTCTGGGTTTCTCATCTTAATCTTAACACACTGCCTACATAAGAATAGATGTGACGTTCATCCCTCTTGTCCAAGGCTAAATTATCAACCTTGCAAAGATGACAGCTGCCACAGTATTCCTATTTATAGCCCTCAGAAACCAAAAGATTGTTTCCTCTCCTACAACTTTGTGAAGATGAAGAAGAAATGCCGAGGAGGTTTGACGACTATGTACCACGCATCAGGCAAAGTCATCCCTGCAAACCTTCTCCTAGCTGCCATCGCCGCTCGGTAACAGTGAATGAATGAGTGTAAACACTCTGCACTGCAGCAGGCTCCTGCTCAGTAATGAGACAAGACGAAACAGAAGTCACATGGATGTAACTCCACTTATATAAGCACTTTTGAGGCCACCATCGCTCAGCATCCCAGTGTGAATGAAATGCTGAACTGAAGCATGGTACAGCCAGATCACAAACAATACACCTGTCTGTCATTGTAGTGGCCATTTATCAGAAAATATGTCAATACCCATGCTCATTCAAGTACAAATCAAGAAGCAGCATATATAATATTTTCCTTTCTTAGTGAAGCGCAAAAGTGATGATGACACTGCTACAGCAGGTCAACACACAACTTGTACGGTTCTGGAGGACATTACTGTTTTCACATTGACTCTGACTTGAAATATGATAAACATGGCAAGTTGCAAATACCATGCTTGTATTTATACACACATTATGTATATATACACAATGCTCATGCCAACTACTGAGCCGCTAATCATCATGTGGGCATTTCCTTTCCATTTGGAAAATCAATCAAAGCAGTGAAACATTGAAATGGCAGATAAGCTGTGGAATAAATGAGCAACTGCAGCCAGTGGACATAAAAAAAGGTTAATTTCCTGCCCTTGAGTTTGTTGTTGATGCGCTGCCTGAGCTCAGCACTCCTTCAGATTGAAGTGAGAAAACAATGTCGGCAGGTGTGCGTTTGATCTAGCTGAATGACATTTACCCAGGTACCCTTGAGACTAAGTAGTAAAGCACTGTAAAGACCCTTTGTTGCCTCTCCTCTGATAGAAAAAAACACCTACTAAAGCTGAATGAACGCTCAGTTATTCAGTGCAGACTGGGTATCTTGGCAAATGGAGATGATTTCTGTGTGTTTTTTCCACTCGGCACTCTCCTTGCATCTGTCTGTCCCCAGTGACTGCCTTCCTTCCAAACAGTGTTGGACCTCCACTGCCTCTTTCTCCTCCTTCTCTTCTTGTCACTCTAACATCATCTACCTCCCATCTCTCTTGTTTGTTCTGTTCTTCTCCACATCTCTACCCTTACCTCGCTGTATCTAATTAACACCTACTGTAGGCTCTGTCTGCCTTAGCAAACCCCTAAGGACA
>OMNW01025276.1:10000-14817 GCA_900303245.1 Selene dorsalis
AAAATAACTTGCGGCTTTTGTTTGTATTTACTTACTGGGGGCATAAACATGCTCCACATTTGTCCTTCACAACATCATTTGTTAATGGTGTCAGCACTGCTCTACAAGAGCGCTCCTCAATCCAAGTCCTCAGGGTTCACAGTTCTGATGGTTTCGCCCAACCAGTAAGGTAATTGCATTCACCTGGCATTGCAGATGTAAGTCAGCCACTGATTAGACAGGTAGAATGGGAACCAGCAGGCTCTGAGTCCCATCACGGAGAGCGGAGAAGCACTGCACAATAAGAAACAAGTAGCTTCACTGCTGGGGAGGCTAATGCATAAACTCATGCTGAGGCTGTAGTCCAAAGCAAAAATAAACAACTCTGTGGTAGGAAACCCACAAGGCATCATGGTTCAATTTGTCTTTTAGTTATGAAAAAAGTCAATCATACAACAATTTTCTACCTGGATAACAAATAGGTGAGTGTAGCGTAAATAAAATAACAATATACAGTAATGAGTGTTTTTTATTCCAAGCAAAGAGAGTAGAGAATTAGTCTCTGCAGCCTGATCAGTGTGTTCCAAATCATTACCTTCCCAGTTTGCATCCAGTCACTGCGCATGTTTGTAGAGTGTTAACTGCTGGCAGGGTGCTAAGGCTGGCTGTGGCTGACATATGTGATATCCAAGAGTTTTTCTCACCCACATATGCACAAACGTGTGGAGTCAGCAGTGCTATACAGGGACATCTGCAGTGCATTCAAAAAACTGAGACCTGACCACAAACTCATAAAAAAAAAAAAAAAATCAGGGTTCTTCTATTCTTTTCCTGCTCGTGGATTGAATTTTAGTGCCCGTGACCATGTTAGGAAAATCGGATAAGCACATAATCTGTCTGAAAGGGACAGTTACAAAGTTACGTCAGAACGCACAGGGGACGTCTCTCATTTTAGTCACTGTTTGCCAACAGGCATTTTGCCAATTGGGTACGCACTCAGATACTGTATCAGGCAAGTTGGTTTTACAGAGGGAGGAACACAGGCTAAATCCCACAGCTGTCTTTCTCTCTCTCTCTCTCTCTCTCTCTCAAGAATCCTCCGCTCTTCCACATCCCCATTTGCCTCGTTAATGCTAAATCTCACTTCACTCCAGTCTTTAAACACACCATACTATACTTCTCTGTATGTGAACCACAGTTTCACTAACATCTCCTGAGGTGAATATCTCCAACTCTCTGACTTGAAAATGTGCAGCTCAAACAAAGGAGGTTATTTAATGTGACACTGTGAGACTGTTTCAGGTGCACAGCTTGTCTGAGAGCTGATGAATGTCATGATGAATCGAAATGAAACTCATTCAGGTGTAAAAGTGCCAGACAAATAAAATGTATCCAATTCATCCTCTGATTAGCTGCAGGCTGTACATAAGAGTAGTATCATATACTGGGTCTTGTCATAGCACACTAACACGCCCAAGGGAAAGTGAACACCTGAGTGGTGACTTTGTGGTGGTCTCTTTTAAAAGAAAGACACTGAACCAGAGAACCACGTTTTATCACAGCGGTCCTTGTCGATGCTCGAGACACCAAGACTAGATTGCACCAGCTTTTAAAGAAAAACATCAGTACATTTGAGTGTAAATTGGTTGCTGGGAGACATCAGTACCAGCATCCAATCAACAGTGTTGAGAGTAAGACGAATCACCATCGCAAACTTTTGACTGGTTACACGGGAGTTTACTTCAAATTTCTGCAGTGAGAGAAAACTCAAAACTTTTTTTTCCTGTTTATTTTTTGTCATGACAAATTCACAATATCCACCTCCACAGCTCTAATGCCATCAGCCCAACGACAAGTGTTCTGCTCTCCCAAATAATATTGAACCAACTTGAATAAAACTAAGTCATACCTTTAAAAAACAGACAAACATGAGGAAGAGTTTTGTAGCAGAGAGGAAAAGGCAAAGAAGAAATGAAAATGTAGAGTGAAAACACAATTACTGTGTAAAAAAAAGAAACTGAGCGCAGCAGTAGTGCTACGGATACTGTACTAACTTTACTATGTGTGCTGCTGCAACCACAGTTACTTTCAACAAGCTTCAATATGATTTCAAACACTGGCTTTATTTGTTCCTGCTGACCATGCCCCCAGCTATTAGACTTGGTCATTACTGTGTGAATATCTGTTTTTTTTACATGAGAATAAACACAAAAGGTGGAGAAAAATTATATGCATTCAAGGTCAAATGAGTGTGTTTCAGACTTAATGCTTTTAAAGGAAATTGCAAACATTTCCAGAGCTACTTGGTAATTTAGGCTGTTTTTTTTTTTTGGTTTTTTCACTTAATACTCATTGCATCTTGAGCTCTTTGTTTTTTTTTGCAACAAAGAAACACTGGTTTTAACTGTGTAAAGAAATATTTTGACAGACGTCACATGAGACCAGCGGTTCCCCCTGACTGAGATGAGGCTGAAAGGTTGTCACAGCTTAGCTACCTGGACTAGGTGGATAAATCCTGCCAAGGATATCAGAGAAACACCACTAAAGCTTTACCTTTACCTTTACTACACTTCAAATGAAAAATACAGCCCCTGAAGCTTTTACTGTTATGTATTAGCCTATGACGTCTAAAGCATTTCAGGTCTTATCCTGTGATGCAGTTAAAAAAAAAACAAAAAAAAACTCAACTGTTTTCCTATTACCTGCTGCATTTTATCTATTTCCCAAAATGTTATCACAATAAAAACTCAGAGGACGACACTCATGGTGATAAAAGTAGTAAAATTTCTCCAGTGAATAAAAAGTGCCTCATGTTTCTCAAAACACACCCTGTTCTGTAGCTGCATCACCCTCTGGATCAACACGGTTGTTGTTACAGATGTTGTAGCTGATTTTTCTTTTTTCCACAATCACATACTCAATAGCTGGAGAAAATGTCTCAGTGAGAGCTGACACTGTCTGTGTTTGGGCAGCTCTCTTCAGAAATAACAACAAAATGGCCCTGGAATTGCAGGCTGAATTGTTCACAGCGTATTTCATATGGATTTGCATGATTTGAACATTTCCACTCTTATTTGTCGATTGAAACAAATAGATACCACAAGTCATGTCGTCTCTACGGGCTTCTGTATGTTTGTTGGATCATCTAAGTGACTCATCTCTCTCTCTGTGTGGCTTTATATGTATGGCAGGTCAGAGACAAGCACTGTAGCCAAGACGGCTATTTGCATCCAAGTTTGAGGTTCTCCTGGACTGAAATGAGTCAAAGTCTCCTGTGTGAAAGTCCTTTTCATCCACAACCTCCACCCTCTGTTTACTATCTCACCTGACTATCCAAAGCCTTTCTGCTGTGGTGGTATTAACTAGCACCTGTCAGCAGCAGATGTTTATTAACAATTTGCACTGTCCCCGTATGCCGTCTTTTAACAACACAAAGAAACAAGTCACTTAGGGAGACGTTGATGTAAACAGGTGTACATAGCTTCTGCGTGACTATTTCTCACCCAAGTGCAAAGAGACTATCTGTAATTTTATCTTTTAATGAGTGTGTAAACAGTAAAAATAAGGTACTCTCCCAGGAATGTGTCCATAAATGCGTCTGATTAGCAAGTGCATCTTATTTTTGGATGAAGCTGAGAAGTTGAATTGGGTCCAAAAGTTTTGCCGAAGCTCTCTCCCACTCTTTTAGATGAATAAAAGAGATGGGTTTTTTTCCCCAGACATAGGACGAATAATGTTGTTTCTCAACACAACATGTTTTTCTGACGTCATTTTGAAGTGGCAGTGTCCAACACTGTGAGGAGAGACAGTCTAACTGTAAACACCAGACTTCTGCATCTGCATAATGAATCAAGACAAGGACATGCAGCAGACACTTGGGTCTTGGAGAGAGATCAGGAAGTGTCACGCAGCCAGGAGGAGGCTATGACAGCCGGCTCTCCACCCCACCTCTGTGTGTGTTTCTAATCGGCTATAAACACTTTCACCACCTTTAGATGTGGACAGACGACATGTGTTCCCTCCTGGTTTGTTCCCAGCGGACAATGCTCCTCTCTGTGCTCTCTCTCTCTCTCTCTACGCTTCACTGCGTAGGACCTTTCTTGTAGTGTTACAGTTTACATTTCCTATGGTGGGTACTTAAGACACTATAGGTGTTTTTGACTGAGTTTACAATCACACACACGGCTGGCTGCACTGGCAATTCAAAAGCTGCAGTCTCATAACCCATTTTCATTTTATTTAGCATTTCAGAGGAGGAGCACAAAATTCAAATTTAAGTTTACATATCCTTTAAACTGAAATGTTATTCATGTTATTTCATTTTTTTCCATTTGCATTCAGCTTGCTAGTAATCTTTATTCATTGGATTATATAATTATGAAAACATCCTTATGTAAGGAGCAACAGACCAATGATAAATGATCAGTGATCCCATGTAATACTACTGCTCAGCGTGTAAACACAAAGGTGCTTGAGACAAAACCAGGCTGTGAGCTCTGTGGGGAAACAAAGACATCAAAGCAACCAAAATACTCATGTGTATGCACAATCACGCAGTTGCAGTTGTGTGGACACACGCACACACACACACACACGCACACACACTCGCTCACATACATAGGAACATACAAGTGCACACTGACACACACTGACACACACACACAGACACACAGCAGGGTGCATCCACTAAGGAAAGACATTGTGCACATGCGCGCACCAGAGAGAGTTGCCAGCAGTTGTACATACACACAGATACAAATGCAGACAGTGGCGTTTCGGTGTTTGGGTAACCATGGTGACGCCAAAGCCCAAAGGTTTGTTACTGAAACCTAGTTAAT
>OMNW01025279.1:6810-21301 GCA_900303245.1 Selene dorsalis
AAGCAGACCTCACACTAGAGCTTTGAACTGACAGATTTGACGTGTTTGTGTATAAGAATTGAGACACATGTACAATGCAGCTGCGTGTATGTGTATGTGTGACAGTGTGCGTGCACCTATGTGTGTTTGCTGCTTGTGTGTGTGGGTGACAAGAAAGTGTGTGTCATAAATACAATATATATAAAAGATACTGTATGAGAATCCTTTATAACATCCACTGGTGGTTACAATGTATAATACATAAATGGTGTGGTGTGCGTGCGTGTGTGTGCGCGTGTGTGTGTGTGTGTGGCAGAGTGAGAGAGAGACACGCACATGAAGATGTGCAATAACTGATATGATGTTATGCAATGAAGATGGTTTAACGTGTCTAAGATATATAAAAGAGTATTTATAAAGTTTGCACTGATGGCATTATATGCTTCAGGTATCAGCAGGAAAAAAGATGAGCGAAAGAAAAAGGACTCCAAGGTTTTATGAGCATGTGTTTGTATTTACTTATAATTTGTCCTGAATTATAAGAGTGATTATAAGAGTGAAGGTGGAAGTATTGATGGAAGTGACCATTCATATTTATGGTTTTGTTTATTTTTGCTCACTTGCCTCTTACACCATGGTGGAACAGCTGAAGCCTGTGAATGACAAGTATCAATTTCTGTTTTTCGTTTATGGTTTATTATTTATTTAGAACTGTCACAGGTTCCATCTCAAGTCTGTATATTTTTGTTTTGTTTTTTTTCTTTTCCACATTGAGAGAGCTTTTGGGTTTTGGCCAGAAATGCTGTAAATATAATAGAGATGTTGGCGTGCCGTGTGGCTTTAGATTTAGCCGTGCACACTGCTGATCTGAGTCCATCAGAGCCACAGCCCAGTTTAAATGCTCAAACAGAAACAACATCTGCGCACTGCGAGTGGGCAACACACACACACACACACACAAACATACACACACAAAGATATCAGCACGTCCACACATCCATTTACATTTACTCATTGAGAGAATCACAGAAACAACAACAACACATGGCAACACATCCATGAATGGAATAATATGTTTTCAATTTCTTTATTTGAGGGTTCAATGTATTTCTTAATATCTCTCTCAGCCATCCGTATCATAGTGTGATATTCCTTATAAAATATATGAATTTTTACAGAAAAGACTGATTACAAACTTGCAACAAAGTCAACTGATGCAGAAAATATATTTAACAATGACAATATCAAGCAAAATAAAATGTTCCAGTTCAGTGAAGCGCTTGTTGTAAATTAGCTATAAAATAATAAAATGAATTTAAAAATGCTTTCTGAAAATGGACTCAGAGGACTTGTTTTGTTTTCTGTTTTTTGTTTCTCTATATGTTGATGAGTTCATGTCTTGCAGTTCCACAGGTGACAACAGTAAGCAAACAGCAGTGCAACCAGGAGAGGGCGCCCACTCCTTGCAGTCTCCAGCTGCTTACACAAGCTCCTCTCAATTGCGTTTGCACATATTTGCTCTGTTTGCTGGTCGCACCCCCACCTCTCCCCCTCGCATCAGGGGAACCATTTTCTCTTTAGAAAAACACACAACCAGGATCCTTTCATTCAATTTCATGTTATGCTATAGTGTGTGTGCATGTGTGTGTGTTTGTGTGTGAGAACATGAAGACATTCTGGCTGTGTGCATGATTGCCATAATCCTGTATCCCTGTGCCTGCCTCTGGCTTGCGGCATATTTGTATCGTCTGTGCAGTTTGTAAAGGAACAATCTGTGATTGAAATGTAAAACGAAGGTTGATACAAGTACGAGGCAGCGGTGTGAGATCTGACTTGTTGTTTCATGCTCAGGCACCTGCATGGGATTGTCTCTGGAGCGTTTTCCTCGTATCCCTATTACGCAAAACAAAGGTTATTGTGAAGCATGATGATTTGAGGCACTCACAGTTCATGCAGTCAGAGAAGCCTTTAGATTTTTCAATTAACACTACAAAGGCCATTGAGGAAAAAAACAACTCATGCTTTATGGTCAGGCTTTATTCAAATGCACAGAGCTTTATTCACAATACTGGTGTAAAATCCAACTTCTCCTAAGATGCCGAATGTGTCAGATTTTAGGCAAACTTGTAAATAGCATGTAGAAATGCCCATGTTTGAATGGAGCAGACTTAAGATGGGGTCTTTGTTCACTTCACAAAGCTTTGATGAAGAAATCTTGAGCAAGCTCAGAGTGTGAGTTTATTCAGTCATGAGATTATCTTCCCTCTTTAAATCTGCTTTGGGATAAAACAGGAAATTTGTAGTATATGTTAAGTTTTTTTTTTTTCTCATGACTGAGGTCAAATATTAATCCACTCATTCTTATCTCTACAAATCCTGTTCAGGGTCTTGGTGAGGCTGAATGTATTTCCCTCCTAAAGTTCAAAACATCAATCACCTGGTTGACCACACCTTGATCTCTGCTTGATCTTTATGCCAGCTGAAAGTGATATAGCGGATCAGACAGAGAGAGGGGAGAACATCCATCAAAGGTCATAAACAGGATTTAAACCTGGAAACTGGAATGGCTTTCCAACCATAAGGTTACCCTCATCCACATGTTTCCGTTATCCCCCTGTCAGCCATTAACAAATGTCTGCATTCCCATACAACAGAGCGTATAATGCATCTAGCCACAAGCTGGGGGAAGAATGCACAGTTTGGATCCGAGAGCGAGACAGACGCCTGACAGATGGATTATTGAAAAATTTGCCAAATTAGTGTGGTTTCTTCAAAATTAGAACTTCAAGTTTCCTCCTGATTAAGTAAATGACTCACTGGTTAAACCCACTCTTTAATCATTAAACTGCGTTGGAAATCTTGAGACCCAGATGTACCCACAATCCATTGCAAACAACCTGTTTCCCTGCCAGTCATTTGAAGCTGAGGAGGGATGAGAAATGAAAGCTTCCAAATGGAATAATTAAATTAATTAGACCAAATTTCTCTTACAAACACAGAGAAATGAGAAAGCTAGCAGAGTGAAATTAGCAGGATAATTGTCAAACAGTTCTGTCTCGCAACACATGGAGGGATGAAGATGATAGTCATTACGCATCGCGAGTCTGTCCCAGTACTTTACCACCGGCGAGTGTTCGCAGCCTGTTTCA
The DNA here is from genome assembly GCA_900303245.1 of Selene dorsalis. NCBI lineage: Eukaryota > Metazoa > Chordata > Actinopteri > Carangiformes > Carangidae > Selene > Selene dorsalis. The sequence goes on from OMNW01025279.1 coordinate 9,939, forward strand.
CAATAGGCTGATGGTGGAGTAATACCTCTTTATGCCTGCTGCCGGGGTCCAGAGCTGCAGTGACAGGGTGGGATTTGGATAAAAGAACAGCTGACATGTGTGTCTGGTGGGCGTTGGAGGGAAGAATCAACAGAGCATTATCTCAAAGCGTTCACAGAAACCGCAGAACTGCTCGTAGACTTCTGCAAGATAAACCAAAGAAGCATTTTGCCACAACACAACATGGTGTATCATCAGCGGGCCTGAAGGCTCCCCAGCCGAGGTGTCTCCAGCATGAGTCGTCCCCGAAAACGTTCACATTTGGGTCTGATGCGCACGAGTTCAGGATTATCATATTAAAGTGCTGAGGCCTTCTGAAATGTGACATACAGTACACTGGAGAGTTTTCAGGGATACCTTTCAGTTCATTATATCTATAATATTGCATGAGCTATCAAATCGTTTTATCCTTCTGCACAGATTCAATTCTTTGGCCAAGGTAATCCTGAAGATGATTACCCAGCAGGCATGTTTCTATCGAGGAGTTAACAGATATCGTTACCAAGACATTTCAATCAGTCAACAAAATACTTTGGCTCCACACAGGAGGTTGTCAGCATCATTTGTTACCTTCATTACTACATGACAGCTGTAGCCTGGGGTGGAGGATCAAACACAGATCCCTTCCATGTTCATATTTTATTATTCATTTCAGCCTGCTGCGTCTTCTCCTCACAGATTCTTCGTCCCCTCCTTTTGCTCTTCCGCCCATGTTCTCCTAACCGGAACCCATCAAGCTGTTTGTACAGGACAAGTCCAGTTTTCTTTTTCTGTTTATATTGTGTGTGAGTGTGTGCATGTGTGTGTGTGTGTGTGTGTGTATGCTTGTGTTTGTAAATCCAAATGATGTCACTTTGGCAACTTCGCTGCTCTTTTTATTCACATATCACACTGACTGCACAAAGATTAGATGATTCATCTTTAGATTGGTGCACGGCAGGGTGTGGTGCAGGGTTTTTCTGTTAAGACGTTGCTTTATGCCAGTTTGAAAGGAGTTGCCTCCTTGAGTGTATCCACCAAGATAATACAGACTGGCTTTTATATCAGGACTCTCAGACTGACGCTGGATTACACATAATGGATTCTTATTAGAAATGATTAAAAACACCGTGTTGCATTAGCAACTCCGCCACAGAATGTATTTGTTTACTAAAATAAAACGAGAATAAATGAAAGAGATCATGATAAGTGCTTTGACATATTCATTCTGTGGGAAAAATGTCAACTTGATGCCCATTCCATTCATTAAAATGGTGGCGTGCTGGCTTCAAAGCCAATGTTACCTTCAGTGAATAACATTTAACAACCTTGAAATTAATTGAAAATGACAAAGATTTTGGTTTTGTACTGTTTCACCAAGCAGTGGTGTGACAGCAATATTAAAATGCAGCCTTCTGGTGTCACTTTGTAAGCTGCAGGGGCAGAGCTTAACCCATGAAAGCTTATAATGTCACCAAGGCCACATGCACACTTTCATTTTGTTGCAGAAATGATAGCGTATGATCCCGAAATTAGAATGAGAGTATACAGGAATACGCCAGTGTGGGAATTTTTAAATGGTTTCGTTAATGTACAAAACATCAAAAAGAAATTTAAGGAATAAACTGCACTAACCAGACAGTGATGCTGGAGGAGAAGAGATAATGCCAACATACAGACTTTGGAGGCAGTGCTGATGTTCTGAAAGTGACAGAACAAAAAAAAACCTGGTTAGTCTGTAGTAAGTCAAGAAAGGAGCTGCTACATAAACTGTAAATTTCTCTCAAGTGGTTTAACACATTGTGTTACTACATTTAGGGAGCCGCCTTTTATAGTTTTATATTTCTATATAGAGTAAGAGGACAAAGTCTAATTCAATGGTTAACGCTGCAGGTGAAGGCTGTGGGCCAGTGATTTCAGGGGAACTGAAGGTTCACTCTCCAGCTCGAGTGCCACACGGCTTTACAAAATATATTCATACGGGGAAACAAGGCCGTGTCAGCAGCCGCGCCAGCAGGCTGGACATACACACGTCGATGATTTGAGCTAACGTCAGGCTGACATGCTGATGTTTTGCTGATGTGCAGCCGAGGATGGTGGGAGTTTGGTTTCTTTCAAAAGCAAACCTGTTTGTCTCACAGTGCAACCGTGCAAAATGAAAACCTTTCCTAATTTTTCAAGGTTTAAAAAATAGACAGATGATCCTGTGGTGACTATGAATAACGGTGAACAGAATGACATTACCATCGTTCCATCGAGATCACTGCTGCTAGAAATTGAAGGGACTTTTGTCTGCGAAAAAAAAAGCTCTCTCTGCTCCATGTCCTCCCTAAATGTCTTGTTCCTCTAATCAGAGAGGTCCCTTCTGTAGACTGGTCTGTCTGAAGTAGACAGACTAGTCTACAGATTTTCAACAGTTTGCGATGGTCGGGAAAACTGTGATGACATTCAGGTGCCTGATGACACTGCCTCGACAAAAATAAGCACAGTGTGAACAAACAGCTGACAAATGGCCTTGTTTTCTCCTGTTGGTAGGTCACTGTGATCCCAAACCTCTCCTGCCTTACCCTCGAGAGGTTCTTCAAATTATAGACCACGGTTTGACGAACAAAAATGGAACCTCCCAAGGCCATCTCTCAGTCCCGTTTGTTTTACAATTATTCCCTGCTGAAGCTCCCAGTGCTAGAAGTGAGTGAGTGCCTGATTAAAGCTTATGAAGAAGAATTTCATGCACTGCATACAGCAAAAGTGACAGCTTTGCTGAATCGAAAAGCCCTAAGCGTCATCCGTATGATAGCATTTAGAGTTTCTATCCACTTACATATATTATTAACAAAAGGACAGGATCTAAAAAAGACAGGTCTTACAGAAGAGTGCAACAGAAATTCTCATAGATTCACAATGAGCTTTTTATTTGTTTCTTATTGATTATATAACTAGAATATGTCTATATTGGTTGTTATATATGTCATATATTCAGTGTTTCCAGCACATTTCATACAAAAAGTACCGTGACAAAACTAAAACAGTCCAGGTGTCCTGTTAAAAAAATAACCAACTGTGTTGTTTCTATAATTATTAATAGTAAAAATACTAAGATAAAGAAGTGTTGGTGCTGAGAAAAACAGAAATATAGCAATGAAACTTTTTCCCTTTATCTCACTATACAATGTGATATTTAAACATGTTCCTATTCCTTATTATCACTTGAATATGGAAAGTTTTTTTTACAGCTTTACACCATATGTTAGCACCATGTGTTGATGTCAATGAATAAATTGAATGTTTCACCCAATTATTCTGATATGAGACACCAGAAAAAAGTACACACAAAAAAAACAAAAAAAAACAAACAAAAAAAACAAGCTGAGCCTGCAGAACAAGAAATATTGGTGTTGCCGTGCCACAATTAAGCATTGGTCTGGCCTTGTTAGTGTGCTTGAATTTCTAATGTCTTGTTTACATTTTGTCATTTAAACTTAAAATTTGCATTTTCTCTTATTTATGCTGCTGTCGTTCCCAGATCTTCTTCAAAAAGTCATCCCGTTCACTTCCCCTTGAGGAAAAACATCCATTAATTAAATAAGAAAATAGGCTGTGCACTGCAATACTGATGTAATTAATCAGTAATGTTATGACTCTCATTAAAATATGCTGTGTACAGAATGGGTTTAGTTGCAAGAGAAAGACGAACATTTCAGAAAGAGATGTCAGAACGCACAAGTCTCAAAATGGCCTGTGAAGTGGCACAAATGCTAATGCTTTCTAATGCTGCAAAGGCTAATTATGCACAATCTATATTTTTCCAGCATACAGCTACACAGTGGATATCTGCTAAAAGCAATATGGCAGCAGGGTAAGATGATGAGTCAAATGTTAAGTTATTTAGTTTTATCTGTGTTTTGCAGATTACACCTTCTTTGACCTTTTCTGGAGAGCATTCATGACAGACTGGTCAGAGGTTATCATCCCTGTCCTTGAGGGTCTTTAATCTTCAGCTCTTGCTTGGGAGTCATTCTGTGTTGTATCAGACATGTTTTAGTAACAGTGCAGTTGTTATGTGACCAGCTTAAGGAGCAGATACACGGTCAGCTTTCCGATGGGTCAATACTGGCACATTGTATTCAACCTGCAGGTTTCATCTGTAGGACAGTTTACTGGAACGGCATGTCAGTAGCCTACTTGTAGATATGATCGACTTAATTGTTATTTTGGAGTCAGGGCAAGCAGAATCTGTGTAATTTCCACCGGACGTTGTGTGAATCTGTTTTCAAAATAAAAGCATATGCATACTCGAAGGCTATATTTGGTCAAACTACATCAGTATATTAGACAGAATGAAGCACAACGTCAGCTTAATACTAATATTTTATCCAATGTGTGAAAACTCTTAGAAACAAAGGTGTGTTTTTGTGGAGCTAGTGCAGACACTTCATTCCACACAAACAAGCACATAGACTAAAGTATACTATCACGTCTGTATTAAGAGTTATTATTTTACTTTTTAATGGTAATTTTGCATTTCTGGTCATATTCATGCCACTTATTTATGGTTTTGCATCTCTTTGTGGTTGTTTTGTGTCTCATTTTGACATCTTTTGTTGTCAAAGACCAGAGGCTCCTGAACATCTCAGGACTTGGTAAACCCATTCAAAAGCCAAGACATGACTAGCTTTGATCATGCTAGGACTTGGTATGAGCATGTAGACTATGCAAAAAGAAATGAAAATCTAAATCTGATGACAATAACTTTTCCTTTATTTATATAGTACATTTACAGGCATCTTTTAAATGATTAAACATATAGCACAAAAGAAGAAACTGGAGACAACAGTGACATAAAAACCCAAGCAAACAACCAACATGGAAACCAGGGGAAATCGCAGTAGGATGTAAGATGATGTAATGATTCAATTAAATGGCATTGTTTTGGTCCGGCATGTATAAGTATGTGGTAAATATAATCGATGGTTGGACGGATAGATGTGAGAAACAGTTCAGAGCACCTGAATAAAACAGTGAAACAGAATAAGACGAAAAGTGATGGCAGGAAATAAACCCAATAGAGACAGATACAAACACCGCTAAAATGCTTTTTGGTAGTACTGTTTATTAATCTAGATTTTATTTTGAAGGCGTCCTCAGGAAACGCCTGTATCGTACCGTTTCCTCTTGACGCTGCTGTTATGGAAACGGGAGTGGGCGGGGCTAAGCCGCTGCCATTCGACTCCAGGTTTGATGCGGTGGTGAAATCCTCGGTGACCAGCTCGCAGTAGTCCTCCCTACGAGCTACTCCACTGCCCAACTTTTAATACCTGCTCCGCGTCCAGCCTGTCCGCTCCCCCGGGGAAACCAGACCTGAGACATTTTCCTCCTCTTCCTGTCTCGTTTCTCCTCTAAAACCAGGCCGGTCGAGACCTGTCGCGCAAAATCTCACCACCTTTTTTCGTGGATTTTTTTTTTTCTCCCTCTGCCCGCAGCCAAAATAGTCTGGTGCCTGGAGCTGAAGAGGGAGAAGGAGAAGGAGGAAGAGGGTAAATAAAAGAAAACAAAACATACTTTGTCGGATAGCTTGTCGACCATGACGAGAAGATGTGGAAGAAGATATGAACCGACTGATGATGAGGATTATCTCTGCAACTAACACATGTGCAGTGAGGTGCCCTGGTTGCGGATTCAACCTGCTCTCCCATCGAGCTGAGGGGGGGGACCTGGGAGAAGTGGTGCGGAGCACAAAGAGCTTATTAAAGCCGAGGAGGACACAACAAGTTTCGGCCATGCACCGCCCGTGCTGACAGAGGAGCGAGGTGTTGGAGGAGCTGCGACACTCAGCTTTGTTTCTCTCTGTTGTTTTCTGCACACACACACGCACACACACACTCCTCCGCATCACAAAGTTGGACAATACTGAGAAGTTTCCAGTGTGTTTGAGGAGCAGAGCTTCACGTCCACAGCCCAGTGATAGCAGCTCTCAGCCGGAGTGTGTTTTTCCTTTTTCTACCGCAGTGTTGTGACCACAGACAGGAGTGTGTGTGAGGCTCTGTGAACTGGAGAACACTTTAAATGCGGACTGGTTTGCGGGCAGTGAGTGCACAGCAGAGCTGCCGGTGCCACTGGCTTTTTATCATTCAAGTCAAACCACAACAGTTTTTATCATTGAAGTCCATATAACATCACCATGGAGCTGACATACTGGAGCATCGTCCTGCAGCTCGGGTACATCCTCTTCAAGTGGGCTCATCTGGCTTCTGCAGAGGAAGGTGAGTCTGGGTGCTTTCATTTATTTATTTATTTATTTCCCCCCCACACAATTGCTGCCAAGACTTGTTTTCTGTGGTTACATGGCTGAGTGAGATGACCAATTAGTATTACATCCTGTTCCTTACCAAGAGTGAGTGCACTGAAACCACGATGAAATTTTTAAAAGCATGCTTCTCCATGCATCACACCAGAAGTTGACCTAAATCTCTGGAGAGTAATCAAAGAAATATCATGACTGCAACCTCACTGATTAGCAACACTGCGTGTTCCAGGCCCAACATGACTGTCAGTGTGGAAATGCCCAGATGACATGTGTGGGGTTTTTTTTTTTTTTCTTCTTCCCCTGGATCTTCCTCTGGCAGTTGGGTGATTGGGTTAATTTAGAAAGAAAGAAGAAGAGATGAGAACCAAGATATTGATTTTATTCTCCAGATATCTGCAGGAAGGAAGAGTCACTATTAGTTTCCACTTTAAAGCCATCAAAAGGTTACTAGGCTGCTTCCTGGGGGGGCCCTTAACCAGCTTACCCTAAAATCAATACTAAAACATTCAGTGCATGAAGGCTAATATGGCTCTGGATTGAGTTTTGAGGGAGGTGATGTAAACATCTATATGATCCAATTTGGTTTTTACATCCAGCTTGAGGAAAAACCTCTAATGCTATGTATCTAATATATAATCTGGATCATAGTAATTGTTATTCTCTGGCATCAGATTTGACATTAATGGGCAAACTGGCTTGGATCAGCTTTGCAGAGCCCGGAGAGACAAATGAGTCTGAAAGACTGAAAATCGTCTGTCACAATGTTAAAAAGAAAAATGATGCTTTCAGATGGTCTGGTTTTACAGGCGAGCACAGTGCGGCATCGTAACAATGGGGGCCAACGTCTGGATGATTTGCTTATTGCAGGGGAGGGAGACTGAGTTTGAGCAGGGTGTTTATTCGTCTTTAATCTCCTGTCTTTTAGTGACATTAATGGAGAAGTTTCAGTTTCACGGAGTGAACTTGAAAAGTGATTTTGAGTTTGCTGTGAATGTTGCTGAGACAACTTTTCTGTAAAAACCTTTGATGGAAAATGGTCTTTGGAAATAATAGGCTTGTGTTTACTGAGGATCAAAGGATCACAACTGGGTTTCTTTAAGAGCTGTTACACCTCAGGGTTTTTTTTTTTTAAGTACCTTACTGCTGTGTACGCTGCATGCTTTTCCTGTGAAGGCTACTCTTGATTCTCCATAATGCTTTTTTTTATGGTTGCTAATGTTTGTGTGCTTTGGACACAGTTGCTCAAGGTGGTCACTGTGGCATGATCTGCTTGTTTCCTAGTGATTTCCTATCAATAGTTGGGTTCTTTAATTAAAAAACCATGGACGAACATATAAAGTGCAAACATTAACATGAGGTGTGAATCCCTCTGGAAAATTTCCAGCCTGTGCTGCTTTGTGATGAAGCAACTTTATGACCCTAAAAACAAATAAAATGTTCATGGAAACAAAGAAAGCACTTGAGAAATCAGCGTTTTCCCCAAAGTTGGCTCATTCCGGTCAGTACTTAATACAAAACAGGAACACCATGAACATGCATGACTTCACATACACTGAGTGGCAGGAACACAAATCTGTCAGCTGCCTCTGGTTTGAGGCCAGGAGCTATATACCCGCTATACTTTCTTAAAACAGTGGGGGCACTTACAGAACAGCTCCGACTATACACTGTGCGACCACATGGGTATGTAACATCACCCGTGGATTTCAATGGGGGAGGTTTCAAACTTGGATTTACCAATTGTACAAACACACCCATCCGAAGAAGATGTTGATGTACCGCAGCTGCTGAGAGTCTAAATTCTTGCGGGGAAAACATTGTTGACTTTGTATTTGAGGAGAAAAATCTGGGATTTTCCCAGACACTTAATTTTGGTCAGGGTTTTCCGGGAGCCAGAGATCAGGCCATTTGTGGAGCTGCGGCTTCTTCAGCACCTGATGTCTGATTTAACTGGTCATTTTTTTTTTTATTTTACTCTCAGTGACATATAAGAGATATCTATCCTCAGATCACTGTGTGGGAAGTGATGTCCTGCAGGTTTCTGCTGGCAGTCTCAGTTGACTCGGCTTTGTTTCGCCCCTTCCTAATGTTTACAAGATGCGGGATGTGAATAGGTGCCGCACTGGCACAATGTGGAGAACCAGGGCAGAGAGAGAGAGAGCGGGGCTGTGGGGTCGCAGCGCCTCTGTCGACCGACTCCAGAACATCTGTGTCTTGCCAAGTGTGAACAAGATGTCTGGTTTTCATGTCTTGGGTAATGGCCCGCTCCTCTCTCTGCACACTCTGGATCATCCTCCCCCTTGTTCTCCAGCGAGCAGGGAATCCTGTAATGAACTGATGGGAGGGCAGATGAAGCTTGCAGCTGCCAAATCTCTCCTCCTTTTCCAACTAAAGGATAAATGACTCACTTACACACGCCACTTGCCCGTTCAGCGCGTGGATCTCTCTTCCTTCTGTCTGCGTGGAGATTAAAACACAGACCTCTTGATCAGATAATTACTTTGGCTGGAAATTAATAACAACCATTGGGTGGAAATTAGTAAGAAGGAAACACACTTATTGTCTCACACACACACACATACATGGATACACAGACATGCTTGCAGAGGAAAAACAAACTCTCTTACACTGCCGCGCCTTGCGTATAAAATATGTATCATGTACTGAAAAGTAGAACCAAGGCCTTAAACAGAAAAGGCAGGAACGTTTTATCCAGTATTAATAAGTCTGACTAATGTAGCCCTACTACAGTTTTAAAACATATTTGAATTTATAAATGCAAGCTATAAAGATTCCCTATCCTCCCACACACAGGCTCAGCCTATAAAATACCCATTTTGTTTTTCTCTCTACCCCTCTTTATTCCTTGCACACACTCTTTCCAATGGCAAGATGCACCCAGCAACAAAGCACTGCAGTCTCCTCCACCTGTTCAGGTCCAGAGCTTTAATGATCACAAACACTGTCAGAAATGTTGTTGTATCTAACATCCACGACTTGTTGTTGGCATTTTTTTTTTTTAGGGAGGCTCGTGCCACTCAGCAACAACCTGTGTGATCGTCTCAGGTCTTAACAAGTCAATACCAACAGCGGATGTGTCAATCCAAGCTTTCACTAAAATTGTCAAAGGGAAATGTTTACGTGCATTTCAGTCCACTGCTGTGGTTTACCGCATGATAAACACCAGGTGAGGTGGCACGAAACCCTTGCAGGAGAAGAGGGTGAAGCAAGATGATGTAATTACAGAGCAGCAGTACAACCTCAGACAAATGGAAGCGCTGTGGAAAAAATGATGGGGATATGCCATTTATGAGTCCTTTTAATGCATTCATTTGAGGATGGCAGTCTCCTCATTGGTCCATGCAGATAACTGTTTTTTTTTTTTTGCATTTCAGTTTTTTTGTCCCTCCAGAGCAGCAGAAGTGTCAGCGACAAATGAGTCTCATGCTTCATATAAACTACACAATAATTCATTTGCTAAGTCTGTTTGTCACATTTTTTTTTGGTCAGAAGAGCAGTTTCTCCACCTCTCCACCTTTTTTTGGGCAAATATTTCACCTCCAATTTATTATTTTCTCCTTTTTTTGTATCACACTGTTTTTTTCCAGCATGCAAATTGAGAATGCACATAGTGAAAGGTACACAAAGACACTTTGAAAGGCACAAAGGGCTCTTGATACGTGTGTTCATACCACTTGACCGCAGATCAGTGGCGGTGGAGAAGGAGCTGAGATTCTGATGCTGATGTGCGATTGTCTGCTGAGCTGTGCTGTCGAGATAAAGCAGTGTCTCCTCAGCAAATTCGCTCATGTTGTGGCTTGTACTCTGAGCATATAGTTTAGAACAGCTTTGGAAATCCATCTCTCTTTGCACTGGCAGCGGGGAGGGCCTCTCCTCTTCCAATATGCTGCGTTACTGCAGCTGTTACCTCCTGTTTTTTAAGTCATCTTTGCTCCTTGTTCGCAGTGCAACAAGAGAAAGCAGCTGCCGGTGTAAATTGTTTAGCATGGTCACGGCTCATTGTTGGATTGGAAAAACATCGACAGCACTTTTTAGCTTGTGCTGGTGGAAAGACGGGTCGAGGTGTCACCCTGTCTCTCTCTCCGATTCTCACACACAGCCCCGGTTTTCGCTGTAGCGCTCTCTCTCCCTCAAACCGAGGCAACACTTTACCGAAGAGGTGACGTTAATCTTCTGCTCGGCACTTGAAATGATCCATGTGCCGCCTCCGTTCTGAACAATGAGCTCACACAGCAAAGTAGATGGACCCGGGGCAAAGTGGGAGTAATGAGATAAGAGTTATAAATTTACGTCTCCATTAGAGTCACATGATTTAAAACATATGGTATGAGAAACACCTATAGTCCATAATTGCCGTAATAAAAGCTGATGTATCGTTTACGGAGGTTCCCAAATTTTTCCCATAGGCACAGGTGGGTTGAAAATCTTTATGGAGTGCTACAGCTTGAAGTGGATTCAAGCAGCTATAAGATCTGTAGCTCTCCTTGAACAAGTACTGCAACACTCACTCACCAGTTGTTTATTTCCAACCTGCTAAACAAAGTGTAACAGGCCTCTGCATGTGTTTATGTTATCTCTTGATAGTAGACTTGCTTTTAGGTGGAAGACAAGATAAGGATCGCACCTTCAAGAAGACTTTCCACATTTAACAGTCAGTCTGTTGTTTATTCTATCACCCCCTGATTCCTCCATGGCATAACTACAGCATGTAGCATGATGAATAGTGTAATGCCCTGCAATCTAAACTAAAATTCACTAAGTGTCTCAAATTCAGAAAGGATGTTTTTATCTCAGAGGCCTCACTTGAGCCTCAATCCCTTCTTTCACAGACATGTAGCCTTTTCTTTTGCTACTCTTTCCACGTCCTCTGTCTCCTTGATGTTTGACTGGTGCTATGCTGTTTTCTCTTGCTGACTGTCTCCCCTGCCGTGGAAATGTGGATCGTTTCCCAGAAATCCTTTTAAACGGAACCGATTTTTATAAGAAAGGGATTTGCATTTAAAGCAACCCCCCCCCCCCC
>OMNW01025280.1:0-13516 GCA_900303245.1 Selene dorsalis
CCTTCCCTACACCTCCCTACTTCACAAGAAAACTTGATTCATGTGGCAGTCAGTCAAGCTGGAGTGGTTTGAGGGGGTGGATGAACTCAACACCCGTAGAGCTCAGCCAAAACACAAGCAGAAGTGTTCTAACAACAAATATAAAAAGGTAGAGAACCAGTATGACCACAGTCTGCACAGTCTTAATTTATGGCTTAATTGTAGCCCGTGTCTGTGTCATAACAGTTTTGAAAGTTCAGTTTATACTGGAGGCTCAAATGTAGCTGTTTCGATGCAGATACAGCAACAAAATGTAAAGTGAGTAAATGTACTTTGCTTATCTACATTATACCACTGTTTACTAAAGCCCTGACACAAAATGTTTGCTGCAGTCAGATTCATGTAAACATCTGGCAGCCAGTAAATTCAATCCACAGTCAACTTCAGCTGCAAGTATACTGCAACTATACAGTATTCAGCTGCTGACTGTGACAGGCTTTGACGTTCTTATCAGTGTGCTGTGTCTCTGGTCTTCTGTCTGTGCAGAGGAATGTAGAGTCATCCTGACCTTCTCCTCACTGACTCCAGCTCCTCTGTCTGATTTTGTCATTTAGAGCACATAGTTCACATATGAAAGCGTTGCCACTGTTGCTTAGCTAGCAGTAGAAGAATTTTGGTTTGTTTTTACCCATTTGGCTCAAGGCTCCTCAGACAATGCATACAATTGCATATCAGATTTTTTTTTCAAGTGAAAGCAAACAGCAAGTTCTTTGTTTACTGACTGAAAATTAGCCAGTAAAAGAACAGAGATTTTTACATGAACTGGTGTTTTGAAAAAGATAAAGGGGTATCACTTCCTGAAAATTTATCAAAACTTTCACTAATGATTTACTCATCAGTTAAAAACCATATTTTGGGGTATATATACACCCCAGTCCATATGTGTGAATGCAATATCAGAGAGCTTTTATTACCAAGTTGTTATTACTCTTACAAGGAATTTGACTCTATATTAAAAAAAACAAAAACAAGAAACATTTTTAACAATTGTAAGCACCAAAGTACAAGTACAGCTAGGCAAAAATTAAGACAAATGGAAGAAAATACAGTAAAAACAAACAAACAACAAAAAACAATGTACATCATATTTGTGAGTGGTTAGTGGAGTTCATAACTTAAAAGCGCAACAACAAAAATAACTTTCCTGTATTATGCACACATACGCATTGAATGTAGACTATATCAAATAAATAGGCCCACATTTTTTTTTTACATTACTTCAACACTGGATGATACAAATACATTTGGCGAAAAACATCATGCGAAAAAGGCCGCAGTGTGTGTGTTGTGGTGCAGAAACGGTGCACTACACGTTTTCACCGACGGGGGGCAGTAACGGTCACTGACGTCACTTCACACAACCGCAGTAAGCAAACATGGCGGCGGCCGTCGACAGTGTTGTGAAAGTGTAAGTTTACCTTTATTTTTGGCACAGTAAAACGAGCAGCTACACAGAGGCGAATATGCGATAGATTAAACTCCACATTGTGGCTAAATTCAGAGGGGTGTAAACATCGTATTCTCAGCGCTGAATACAATAACTGTCCCAAGAGGATAACGTTAACCACTCAGCTAAGGTTAGCCTGTTAGCCGTGGGACAATATAAACGATACGAACCCATTGTGGAAATGTGTTTTAACCACCGGTCATCAATAACGCAGACACTCAGGGGTGGACTTAAGGTGGTGCTACACACACTATCACCTAACTGTTGCTAGTCAGATGAAGGATAGTGGATTTTCCAGTGAGCTGTCAGCTTGGCGGGCGCTTTGTTGTGGCGAGGAGCTTGCTAACAATCAACCTTTTGTTCTGGCATCCCTCCGTCGGTACAGTTGATATTAGATGAAATAATGAAGTATACTAATGATAAACAAAGAGGTTAAGCAGTCTGTGTGAACAGCATAAACTGGATCGAGACGGAAGACGAAAATTGATATAGTGTACTTGTAAGGAAAGGCAGTCAGTCGTGTACCGTAGTCATTACTCATTATAATTAACGTTGCTCCGAAGATGGCTGCCATACAAGGATATTGTTAAGAAACTCTATTTTTTTTGCAACTGAGGATTGTGAAATACAGCGTGGGCGAAGTGTACAGAATGAAAACACAGTATTAGTGTCTTGTTCAATAGTCATTGATTACATTGCTCCTTTGTAAACGGCTTCTACACAAATTATTGTCAGTGAGTCCTTTTGTTTGTATCTCTGGTGTGCACAAACATGCCGGTAGACTCTAACTGGTAATTAATCGGGGTGCTGTTAGCTTATTGCATATCAATTTGCAGATAATTAAGAAGAAATTGGTGGGAATTATTTTACAGGTAACCCATGTGGCTTTGTAAAATGTGTCACATACACCTTGGTAACATTAAAAAACAACAACTGAAGGGATTTTAATAAAAAGTAATTTTCATGTTCCTCTTTAAGAGTATTGTCTTAAAAGCTGAAATGTGGCAAGCAGATGGTAATGTATTAACTACTACTATCAAAATGATTGTTATCTTAGTAGATGCCATATTTAGAGCTGCAGAATTGATTTTTCAATTAATAGTAATTTTTTTTAATAAGTCGTAATTTTTTAATCATTCATAAAGAAAGTAGGTCAAAATTGGAAGATTTCAACTCTCTAAAATGCAAATTTTAATGTTTCCTTAGTCGTCTATGTAAGTAAAGTTTGCATGTATGGGTTTTGGTCTGATAATCAGGCAAGATATGACATTTGAAAAAGTCGCATTGGGTTTTTAAATATTTGGCATCGAAGTTTTGGATCATTATTGTCCAAATAATAACTAGATTGTTCAGAGCAAAAAGTGAGGCAACACATAAGTGCATGAATTCACATTTAGATATTATGTGTATTGGTGCCATTCATTGTTGTACCACTGTTATCCAGCAGTGATGATTATTAATAGTCTGTCTTGATCTGTTTTATATGACCTGTCAGTGTCCAACTTGCACATTTCAGGCTGGGAGAGCAGTATTACAGAGATGCCATGGAGCAGTGTCACAGTTACAATGCTCGTCTGTGCGCTGAGCGCAGCATCCTCATGCCTTTCCTGGACTCTCAGACTGGGGTGGCTCAGTCCAACTGTTACATCTGGATGGAGAAGAGACACCGGAGTGCAGGTATAGAATTACACTAAGATTACTTAAGCGACACTGTAATGTAGACCAATTTTAGAAAAAAATATAATTACGCCACTGTAATTTGTAGCATGTCATCTGTATCGAAAACACACCTTTTTTTTGTCTTTTTTTTTTGTCTTTTTTCCATTTTGTACCATTCTGTGTCACATCAGGCGTCGCTCCAGGGCAGCTGTACACTTACCCAGCCCGTCGCTGGAGGAAGAAGCGGCGTTCTCATCCTCCAGAGGACCCTCGGTTGGCTTTCCCTCCTCTCAAAGCAGGTATGCCATTAAATTTAGAAACTATGCAGCATTTAGTGAATATCTGTCGATTTTGAATAGTTGCAAATTCGGAGCGAATAGGAACCTGTATTGCGTTCATTCATTTTTTTTGTGTTCATGTCATGTCTGTGCATGCATTACTGTTGTGCTTGGTGTGTGCAGCAGATTTGGAGCTGGGCCTGAAGCGCGATGCGTTGGGGGGGGTGGACGGCAGCAGTCTGGAGGCCCTGCTCAAAGGGGAGCCCCTCGACAGGAGAAGCGGCGTGTCGGACCTCCGTGGCCCCGAGGATGACACAGCTGCTGTGGAACCTCCCGCCACGTCGACCGCCACTCACACGTCCTCTGGACGCATCCGCAAGGTCAGTCTGAAAGCTGTCTGGGCTCTTTTTTCTGTCATCAATCATTCTAAGAATATTTAATTTAATGACGCATGTTGTGTGGGTAATTTTTACTGGAGCACTGGATACTGCATGTTAACAGGTTTAGGATGTTAAATGATTATTTTCTGTCATGATGCAGCTTCAGGTTGAGATTTTCTGCTTAAAATGACTGCTTGTTGAGTCCAGAATAGCAGACTGCTCAAGTATTTACCCCAGTGTTTTAATGTCAGCTTATTTCACATAATTATAGACTTCATCTTGAACCTCCCCGATTTCTCCTTTTTCAGCTCATGGTCAGAGGAGCCCTAAGTATGGCTGTCTTCCTCCTCAAATCTATCCTTGTCTTGTAAAAAAAAAAAAAACTCCTGTCCTTAACATTCACATACTTGAAATCTGTATTCCCAAAGAATAAATGTAGTCAGGGCAAATCTGACAGACATCATGAAGGCACTTTCTCACCATTCGTCTCACTGCAGAGAGTCCTGGACCATGATGACTACCTGGATGACTTGGATGATGAAGACTTTGAGGACGAGACACCCAAGAGGCGAGGCAAAAGCAAGTCCAAGGTATGTGTGTGTGCATTCTCATTGATGTCTCTTTTTGTGTTGGTGTTTAGTAAATTCTCTTGAACTGTATATCAACAGTAAGTAGCCTTCCTTTTCTTGTTTCACACGTCAATGCTCGTTGTGTTAGAAGTGTTACAAACACTAAAAGGTGACTGTTTAATGGGTTCTGCAGGGTCGCAGTGACAAGAATGGCAAGAAGAAAACTGAGGCTGCAGCTGCAGCGCTGGAGGAGAGGGACAAACCTTATGCCTGCGACAGTGAGTAGAAGCTTCTTTTTGTAGTGTGTGTGTGTGTATGTGCGTTATGCATGTCAGCAAGAGAGGCCTTTGCTTTTCCCCTGAAAGAAAAAAACGAGCCTTCTGCCATGCATGGAATGATCTGAAAGAGCCCATCTGAAACTGCAGTTTCACAATGTGTAATTTGGAAAAGTTGACTGATTAAAGGCGTTCCTTTTTTCTTTTCTTTTTTTTATCCCCTGAGATGCGCTGCTCCGTGTGTGCTCTCTAACTCCCTGCTGGCCGTAGCTCACTGTGCAAATGCTCGCCTCCGCTGTATGAGTTTGAAATGCATGTGAACATATGTGAAAATTAGTTTAAAAAAAAAAATGCGGTTTTGGGGCGATCGACACAGTTTTGTGGTTCGATCTTGGGCCTGTTTTGGACGGCAGTTTTCGAATCAGCCGCCTTTACTGTAACCCTTTTTTATGACCGTGTGTGTGTGTGTCAGTCTGTGGGAAGCGCTACAAGAACCGTCCTGGCCTGAGCTACCACTATACACACTCTCACCTGGCCGAGGAGGAGGGCGAGGACCGCGAAGAGATCGAGGCACCACCCACTCCTCGCCAGCCTGAGGAACAGAAGAGTGAGTCACTCTCTAGTACTGAGAGAGAGGCAGAGAGAGAGGGGAGGGAGGTTTGGTTGCATGCCATGTAGCATGTGTGTCTTTGCTCAAGGGAAGTCTCTCTCTCATTCATTTTTTTTTTTTTTTTTTTTTAAATACCCCCGCTCTTTTCATTTTTTGATTTTCATACTGATTTTGAATCCCAGCTTTGGGAATAGATCCCATTCTACTGACTGAAACATGCTTGCACAGTCGGGATTCCTGGCTTTTTTTTCTTTTTTTTAAAACATTTTTTTACATATCATCCATCTTTTTTTTTCTTGTTTTTTTTTTTTTTTTTTTTACCCAAACACATCCATCGCATTGCTGTTATTTTCTTTTATGCACGCGACACCGTGTTATCAAATACATTC
Organism: Selene dorsalis; assembly: GCA_900303245.1. Classification (NCBI taxonomy): domain Eukaryota; kingdom Metazoa; phylum Chordata; class Actinopteri; order Carangiformes; family Carangidae; genus Selene; species Selene dorsalis. The sequence continues at coordinate 5,647 of OMNW01025280.1, forward strand.
AGCAAGTGTGTTGTTTGTTGTCAGTCATTCATTAGTTTGGATCATGATTCAATGCATCATCAGCCTGTTACTGATAAATGACGATGTTTTTGTTGGCAGACATGACATAAACAGGTTTGTACCTAACCATTTAAAGTGTTTGATTTATACAGTTCGAGACAGTGGCTCTCCGCTTTGATATATTCATCTGCAAAAACACAGGTGGATATTGAACTGGTCTTTGTTGATAGTTTGAAATGATAATACTGAAAGGTTTCTTCACTCACTCTCCTGCTCAGCTACTAAGAAGGGTCCCAACGGGCTGGCGCTGCCCAACGATTACTGTGACTTCTGTCTGGGAGACTCCACCTTAAACCAGAAGACTGGCCAATCAGAGGAGCTGGTATCCTGCTCAGACTGTGGACGCTCAGGTACGAACTGCTCACGTCTCCTGTCATTATAAACTGCCTCTTTTCTGTTGTAATTTCAGCTTTGGAAAGGCTGGACAGATGTTTTGTGCTTGTTACAGAGTTTGTGTCCTCTCCTTCCCCACAGGCCACCCGACATGTCTGCAGTTCACACCTGTGATGATGGCCGCAGTGAAGACCTACCGCTGGCAGTGCATCGAGTGCAAGTGTTGCAACGTTTGCGGCACTTCAGAGAATGATGTGAGCCCCTTTGGCACTATTCCCAGCAGGTTCAGCATGTTGTTGTGGTGACAGGCTGCTTCTTGGAACAGAAAACACATTTTAGCTGAATTAACCTCAAGAAAACATTGTTTTTGTTTTTTTTCATAAAGGATCTCTCTCTTTGCCTTATTTAGAACCACTGCCAAAAGTGAATATACATAATGCCGAAATATAATTATGCAAAGACACAAATAATACAAAAACATGGGCCTTATTCTGAAACATTGAAAGATAGTTGAGATGAACTGATGTGTTATGGTAAATGTCATTTGCACTGCAGCTTTCAGCCAGAGTTATTAAATGATAGTTGTACATTTGTGGTCAGGTTATTTCCCTTGTGTAAACAGCAGACTTTGTTCTCTCGTAGGACCAGCTGCTGTTCTGTGATGACTGTGATCGAGGCTACCACATGTACTGTTTAACTCCTCCCATGACTGAACCCCCTGAGGGTAAGCTGACAATCAACACTTTACTGCACACGTTGGCAGATGAGAAGGACGTTTATGTTGTTAGAGTTAATTATTCCTGGGGTAAAGGCTGGTGCCATTGCTGTCACCTTTACCCATTATATCCAAGGTCGACCTCATCACCCACAGTGCCTATGTGGTTGTACTACAAAATTACAACATGTAATATTTACAGCTCTCAGGGAGGGAAAATTACATTTCTAGTAAAAGTTAACTAGCAATTGCATTTTTAAAGATAGTGATAAACACATGATCGTAAAACATGTGCAAAAAAAAGATCACAGTGTTGTTCATTCTCTTGCACTGAGACACATGCATGTAATGTCTAACTAATTTTAAAGCACAGACTGCATGTGCAGACCATAGACTGTATATAAGGTGCAGACTGGATGTAGCCTCTGTGACATCGCCCCCAGGTGTCTAAACAAAGGTTTTTGAAGAGCCAACTGTGCTAATGATGCTAACGGGCATGTGTGTGGAGCTCTGAAGTTAACAAGCCTGCTACTTGATGTTAACATAAATGTAATATCATTGTCACTCAGCTCAGAAAGCAGGAACAAAGGCTTCTGCATGTTGTGCCAGTCCATTAACTGTACCACAAGTCAAATGATGTGTCTGATATTTCCACCAACATCGAGGAGATTTTACTGACTGGGCAGTCCTGGTACATTTCCTAAATGAGACACTGTGACAAATTTCCACACACCTTCTCCTCTAAATTAATCAAAGTGAAACTTGATGAATTTCTGCAACTGCGTTTCTTGATGCCTATCTCACTGCATTCGTATGTTTTCCAGGGAGCTGGAGCTGCCACCTTTGCCTGGCTCTGCTGAAGGACAAAGCCTCCATATACCAGCAGAACCAGAGCTCTGCCCCCGAGTGACATCCCATCAGCCTGTCGCACCCCCTCAGCTCCGGGACCCCAACGCCTCGATCGAAAACGTCAGACCTCCTCTCAGTTCGGAGCACCAGGCTCTGTCTGGATGTAGCTGAGCCAGATCGCAGATCAGCTTTAGAAGTCTTTCATATCTACAGCGACAATGGGGGGACACAAACCAAAACAGACCTCACATCAGTCAACATAGGGATCAAACTATCACTACCAACCTGCCTGCAAAGTCCCTGAGGCTTGCTGTCAAAGACATTCATATAACACTGTTACACACACACTATATACAGAGAGCATGCAGTAACCATAGTAACTGCTGTCTCCATGGCAGCTCCCAGGAGCAAACGGATTAGCATCACACGCTAATTATCTGCACCCTGTCACACTCAAAGACACAGTGTGGACTGTCGAGACAACACAGTCTTTTTTTTCTGCCAAATTATCTATTTTTAATCCCTGAATTTGGGAAAAAGAAAACTTCACCATGTATATGGTCTAAGAATATTATTATTATTAACATTATTATTATTGTTATTGTTCTAGTGGACTTTTGTAGTGGCATTTGTTTGTGTACTTTTGTCTGATCCATTGCATCGATTATCTTTTGAAGAGGTTTTCCTGAGGGGAAGCTGGTCAGTGCCAAGGTTCATCATAATTTCAAATACACAACAGTGACCCACAGAGCTCATCATAATCACTCAAAGCATCGTGTTTCATTTGGAATCAGTGGGACAAAGACTATGGCTTCGACTCGTTAAGCTGTTAGCACAAAAATCTTTGGCCTTGCTACTTTAGGGTTTCATCAAAACTTAACTTTTCATCACTGATTCTGTTACTGGATAGATTAGTTTCTTTAATCAAACACTATACATCTGAGCATGTACTGTAGGTTGGGCTCATGAGATAAACACTTTAAGTACAATATCATTATTTTAGTAGTATTTCTCCATCAACTGCGAACACTGACTTTATTTTGAAAAACCTGTCATATAATACTGGTGTTGTCAGGGAAACTGATAGCAGCTCCATATTTTAGCCTGCTCTTAAGTCCAAACTAGTAACTATAAAGGTGCATCCGTTCTCAAAGACGTTTTTGTGGTAGCTTTGTAGAAACCCTTTGGCAGTGGCATCGTCCTTCTCAAGTGATTGTAAACAGCCGCTGTCAAGACGATGACACAGTCACTGACAGACCGTAGCTGCTTTTTATCATTTGTCACACTGAGGCAGATTTGCATGCAGACTGCACCTGTATGAATGCACACACACATCACAAGTGTTGTTGTTTTTTTTTTTTTTTAATTTGTTGTTTTTGTTTTTTATTATTATTTTTTGTCCTATTGTTTGTATTTTTTTTTTTTTACATTTTATATTACCTGATAATCCATTGGTATTGGGAGTTTTTTCTAGTAGAATTTTGTAAAGTCTATCGTATAGCAAACACTTAAAGTATATAGCTCCTAATGCATTCTATGTACTGTATTGACTTTTTCTATTTTTGTTATGACTGTGACATGTTTGAATTTATTTGATTATTCTGATATGTCAGACCTCCATTATGAGTATTTGTAAAATGATGTACTTTGTTGTACTATTTTTATTTTTACATTTATTTGGTATTGAAGCCAATTTAGCCTGACTGAAATAAAAATCACTTTGAATTATGTGTCCAATGTTATTTCTTTAAAAACTAGATATTTACCAACATATTTACAGAGACACACAGAGAGAACATGTATAATGATACATCTTGATATGTTCAGTTCTGCTGTGTATGGTCATGGTTCCCCTGATGTGACTGTGTTTCTGTAGTGGGGACATTCACCCTCTTCATTGTTGGTGCATGTATCAAAACGTGAACTTCATACTTGCCTCTCATTCAGTGCAAAACCTGAATATATGATGACTGAAATGACAGAGAGGAGACAGAGGGAGAAAGAAACAAAAATAACTAAATCTATTGAAAAACGTTGTGGAGCAATTCCCAACACAAAAGGGTAAAAGGAAATTGTATGGGGCTGAGAGATTAGTTAAAGGCAGGTAGATACTGCAGGGACACGATGTAGAAGATGTACTGATATTCTAGAGCTACAAGAGCTTCACTGTGAGCTCCCACAGGCCTGCTGTTTCTGCTTGGCTCTCGTTCCAACCAATCATCCTCTAAATCAGTGAGCTGGCTGCTTTAACTGGCAGTGATCTGCGTCCTGATTTCAGAACTTGGACAGCTCCCTTCAAACAGCCAGTTGAGCTCTTGAGGAGCTGTCTCTGGTGCTGAAGTGATGCAGGTCGGCAGCTTTTTAGCATCAATGTCTTGTCTCCAAATCTCTACTGGAGCTCTCAGACTCCACTCTAACTTACTCCTTTGTTACTGCATTGTTCTTCTACTTTCCAATCCTATCTTAAACATAAATGTTAAATATAACTGCAGGGTTTGATGCCCATAGTTGCCATGGAAACATGATATAGTTATATTGAATGTGTGTTTGTATGCACTCATGGCAGGTTTCATGCCAGCTGATTTAAGATGACCTTTAGGTGAACAGGATACAAATGAGTTTATTACTTGTCTGAGTTTTTTATATTGTTGAATGGACTTTAACTGGATGCCTGAGGAGTTGGAAGTAATAAAAAATGTTGTGTAAGCTGGTGTACTATTCAGTGAGGGATGTGGTGTACCATGCACCAGACCTGTCCTGCATGCACAAATAAACCAGCCAGACTGAATCATTAACTTCTTGATCTGAGAAAAACTCATGTTCATGCTCATCTTGTTGGGAAAATGTTTCATTTGATTATGTCTTTGCTCTAACTGTCACATTTGTTAACTTCAAGTGCAAGTAAAGAAAATTTCAAAAGGATCAAAATTAGATTTGTTAATTTTTTTGTGTTTTATTGCACTCAACAAACATACACTCAAGGACTGTCTCCAAATACAGACATTCAAAAACACTTTGTGGCATACAGTCACCTTTGTTCCAGCACAAACATATGACGTCTGTGCTGAGAAGCTTATAGGAAAGAGGCGTTAAGGAAGAGTGTGGGAGTGCTGTGTGGGGTGAGGAGGCTGCGTTATGAACAAGGTCATTACGACAGTGGCTTAGTGCAATTGTCCAGAGCATGATGATCAGCCATGCGATGCCATTTACAGCTACAGACACAAAGGCGTGATGAAAACCTGACGTTAAACTCTACATAAAAGTAACTGCACAGACTGAGAAGCAACTATATAAACATACATGTATAATCATCTGGTCGTTGAGGTTACTTGTGGCAGTCATAATAACAACAGGTAAACTAACACACTTTGGGATTCCTTGGTTTCAGAATAAAAACTCAGTACTTTATAAATTTGTTGTGAGACAGTGCATCATCAGTTGGGGTTCATTTCATAAAATCTGGGCTGGAAGTGCGTGGTACAAAACTATGTAAAATACTCAGTTATCAAAGGTAAACAATGTTGTTTTCAGGCAGCAGGTGTGTCGTTAACACTGCTCAAACATGTAACAGCCACCGTGACACAAAATGAAAATTCATCTGCCCATAGGTATGGTTTACAATGGCAGCAGTGAAGGGGGAAAACAAGTCCGACCACTTCTTTGAGTCTGGGTGTTTGACAATGTGTGAGAGTGTGTAGGTGTGGGGGTGTGTGTGTGTGTGTGTGTGTCCTTTAGAGTCTCTCAAAGCCGACAGAGCAGAGGAGGAAGATGGCGTAGAGCAGCAGGAGGCTGAATCCCAGCCTGCGGTCCAACCTCCAGCGGTTCAGATGGACACACAGGACCTGAGGAGGGACGGAACGAAAGAGACACATGCTCTGTTCTCACTACAGCTGAAATAAATGCAAGTTGAACTTAATATCCAGTTGCTCTGAATATATAATCTCTGTTTACATAAACCCTGTCTCAAACACTGGGAGGAAGAAAAAGCGGCAGCAGATGTTGGTTTAGACTTTGTGTAATCAAGCCACAATCAGAGAAATCATTACATTAGACAGATCTATTCAACTCACAGTTAGTGTGACCGAAGCCAACAGCAGAATCACTGAGTACACCAGACCTTTGCTGTTGATTGTCACCTAAAAACACAGAACAAAACATCAGCATCACTTTAGTGATCAGATCCATCTCAACATGCTTACTGAGCTTATTCCAGGTGTTGTTCTACACTAAGATGTATACAGTTGTTTACATTATTCTAGCCATTGACATTTACATTCACATATGCTTCTCTAACACATAAAGACACAGCCTCAATTCTCCTTTGAAATGCTGATTGGTATTCAGATTTAGCATTTCTACAAAGTTGAACAGAAACAATTGTGCAATACTTTTAAAGTTACACAGCAAAGTTATTAGTCATTTGGAGTAGTGTGTAAAGTCCAGTATTCACTCTCCTGCAGCTGTTTTTCTCCATATCAACTCCAGGAAACAGCAGATGACTAACCAGTCTCAGCACTACTACACAGTTGAATGGGTGTCTCACCAAAACAACAGGTTATGTTATTATAGTCTCAAAATTGCAAGACATTAGTTAAGGAGAAAAGCTGGTGTTACCACTGATCCATAGCTGACTATGAGAGTCCTCAGTGCCCAGGGGAAGCCCAGGCCTAGCAGCACATCAAAGATATTACTGCCGATGGAGTTGGACACAGCCATGTCACCCATCCCTGTAACAATTTGACGCACAAAGACAAACACAAAATGGAAATATGTTCATTAGATATCCAGTCAAACAGAGCTAGGTTTTGCATAATGTTCACATTCTATATAGGCTTATGAACCCCGGCTGATTGACTGATGTCGGTCCTGTCCTTCTCTAGTGAAACACTTTCTAAATAAATGAAATTACATGGTTTTCCCTGCCTAAAGCAAAGGCTGGGTGATCTTGTCCCCCACCTTGGTTGAAGCGTAGCGTCTTTTTGCGCACAAATCCAATTCATTACTTGTATAATCAGAACAGACATGGTGTGTGATTTTCAGCCTGCTATGATTATATTTTTTCTGTACACAAGGGAAAATTGTTTCAACATGAAACAATTTTAACTCAGTGTCAACTTAATCAATTTCAACCTGCTGATGAGTGGAGATTGTTTTGTTAAAACAGTATGTCCAGGGTCCAAAATGAGCAAACAACCAAAGCCAGTAAGTAATTTTAATCAGGACTGTAAATGCATGTCCAGACAGGTTTAAATAAACACCCACACACCTTGTCGTGCGACGATGAGACTAGCCATACAGTCAGGGACACTGGTGCCAGCTGCCAGAAAAGTGATGCCCATGATGACATCTGGGATTCCAAGAGTGTAGCTGATTATGGTCACCTGAAGAGAAGAAAAGAGGTGGTTTTTATATGTATATATGAGTGTGTGTATGTGTTTGTACTCCTATCATTGTGAGGACAAGTGTGAATTTTAAACCTTTGGAGTGAGGACCATTTTGTAAAGTGAGGACAAGGTCGGTCCTCACCATATTTTCATTGTAATGGCTTCAAGAGGCTGTTTTTATGCATTTCTCCAAGTTTCAGAGTGGTCATCAGAAAGATGCCAATATGGGTAAAATGTGTGGAAAAACGTATTGTGTGTGTATTTCTTGGATACACACACGTTTTGCTCTCTGCTGCCCCCTACTGTCAGTGCAGTACTAAGTACAGTACTAACTACATAAAGGCCTGTTCAATCCTGGTACACTATATGTCTGAGGTGATCTTATCACAAGTTAACAGCTTTAAGCAGGTGTTCTTCTGTTTTCCTTACACTTTACATGACCAACACACTCATTAAACATGCCGTTGAATCTAAGCCATCTATCTACTGTCTGTAATTGTGGACTGTAATCTACTGTAATTTGCTCTCC
>OMNW01025284.1:0-15548 GCA_900303245.1 Selene dorsalis
GGATCTGTTCCAGCGCTTCCGACAACATCTCCTGTATTTGACTTTACATGGCTATGAAATGTGGGTAATCTCCTTAAGCAAAGTCAGCATCGATGCTGACTGACAATGAGGGGACATAAACTGACTTGATGACGTGACTGATGGACCAGGCCGGATACACAAGAGCCCAATTCCCTCCCGCCTCTGAACTCTGACTGATTTAATCTCATTTTGGTGAGATAGAACAATAATGATTCCAGCTTACAATACTTGTTATTGTTATGCAACAAAGTTTCTACCACAGGGAGTAAGAAGCTCAGACCTGCAAGCCTAGCATGCTAGCATAGGAACAGTGGATGGACACTGATAATTCTCATGAATAACAGGACAAATGGTCTCTGGCCATCCAAAGTTACTACAGCTGACTGGATACACTGGTGAAGTTGACTCTCACTCTGGTGGTCCTGAGGACATCACACATTGAGATGATGTGCTGTACACATGATCCCTGCCCTGTAGCTGCTGATAGTGGAGCTGTGCTTTCTTTTAACAAGCATCTTACTTATGAGCCTTATCTGACAGAGAGGCCAGGTGAGGAGAGCAAATTATAAAGACAGTAGATAGGTGGCTTAGATTCAATGAGTGTGTTGGTCATGTAAAGTGTAAGGAAAACAGAAGAACACCTGCTTAAAGCCGTTCACTTGTGATAAGATCACCTCAGACATATAGTGTACCAGGACTGAACAGGCCTTTATGTGGTTAGTACTGTACTGACAGCAGGGGGCAGCAGAGAGCAAAAGGTGTGTGTATCCAGGAAATACACACACAATAGGTTTTTCAACAAATTTTCCCATATTGGCATCTTTCTGACGACCACTCTGAAACTTGGAGAAATGCATACAAACAGCCTCTAGAAGCCATTACAATGAAAATATGGTGAGGACCGGCCTACATGTCCTCACTTTAGAAAATTGTCCTCACTCCAAAGGTTTAAAATTCACACTTGTCCTCACAATGATAGGAGTACACACACACACACACACACACATATATATGTACATACATATATATCAAAACTTAGCATATAGCATCTGTTTATGTAGTACAAACAGATACCTACCAGCCTGGAGGAAATTTCACCCACTTAGAGCAAAATAACACATTCAGTGGTACAGAAAATTTAAAATAGCTGCTTGTATCAAACACTACCTTGTACTGCAGCTTCGCTATCAGTTCACTGAATCCTTGTATAGCATCTGGTGTTGTGCCTCTTTAAGTGTGAATCATAAGATTGGTGGAGCTCATTATTGCTGTTCAACTCAGCTTCCCACTTTTTTCTGCCATTTCTCTTTCATATTTCATGTTTTATTCTTGAAATGCATTAAGGTGCAAATGCTGCCTGAAAATAATGGGATGTCATACAGCATGAGATTAAGTAGACTGAAAATGCATTGGATTGATGCACACATATCTTTATCAAGCTATTTTCTAATTATTAGAGCCATGGGTCTCTGCTACAAGCCACTGACCTTTATAGCTATTTAATACCTGTAGAGGTCAGTTGCTGTCGTTTTTCTTATTATTATTATTCATCTTCTGTACCAAAGTTCGGTTTGCTACTCCTGTACAGTTTTGCAAGGACCTAGGCAAAATATGTGGTTGGGGTTAGAGTGTGCTGTTACTTTTCTTGACAAAGTACAAACTGTGAAAAATGAATGGGAGGAGGTCAAAAATTTCAAGTTTATTGGACTTATTGGAATTGTTGGATATTTTCACCTAGAGACTTCATTTAAACTTTAAAATCTAGACTAAAGTCTCATCTCCGAGGTTTTCCACACTTTGATATGTTTTACAGTTTTTGATCAATAACTGTTCAATTATCATGATCGTTTCCGAAGAAGTTTTATCATGGGTGTGTACTGAACGGAATGTTCAGGCCAGAGGAGGTGACATCATCGGCTAGAGTGGGAGAGGTTGTCTCAAACTGTCTGAAATTTTTCTCTTTCCACGCTGCACCCGGCCACAAATTACACTCTACTCACAAGATTTTTTCCACAGTTGTAGACAAACCTATTGTCTTTCTCAAAATGAGCTCAACAAAGCAGAGAGACTTACAGAATTTGAATTATAAGCCTCTGAGTTAGGCCAGTCCCATCCAGCTCTCCTGTCACTCCAATACAAAATTTCAAGCCGATTTTGAACATTTAGGATATTTGTGGCGTTTATCACTTTCTTTACTATCAAAGTTCAACATACTGGAAAACGGTATCAGGAGACGGATTTCATATTTGTTATTTCAACTTCAAAAGTTCTCAGATCAGATCAGATTATGCTGCTCTGCACCTTCCAAACAATGATGTTTCTTGAACAAGTATCTGTTCATTTGTTGAGCAGCTTCAGAGTGATGAACTCATTGATATCCCACTTCAATCTGCATTGGCTCGGAGGGACGATGGTACACAGTGAGACCGATCCATAGACCCTTGTCTAATCTTTGCATAAAGAACAGTAAGATCCTGTTAATTTTTTTTAACTTGCTGAAGAGTAGATGCTATCAGAGAGACCGTATCATGAAAGTGTTTGCTTGCAAAAGCTCTCGGAGGGAAAATCAGTTAACTGAACTATATGAATTACAGGAGGACGTTCCTGGCAAAAGGGGCTTTTATTGTCTGTTGGATGCCAATTATCAGCCAGATCGATTTTATCAAGATGTTCTTCTAAATGCCATTAGTGCAGAGAACCATCTTAGACTGCAGGCTTTGCACATAAAATCAAAATCGAATGTGAAGCGCCCAGAGTGGTCTCATGGTGTGCCTTGCATCAGCAATAACCCCTGCACTCCTACGCTGTAAACACGCTGTCTGATTTATAGTGGACTGAACACAGTGGAGAGTGACTACTCACTGAATGCTAATGCGCCAAAGCCGAACCTTGCATACAAATGCCTTACCCCTCTTCTTTGCCAACACACTTCTCGCACTTATTCTCCCTCCATCCTCCTCCTGTCTCAGTTCCTCCTTTGCACCCACTCTCCTGTTCCTCCTGTCATGCTGACTTACTTGCATGCACTCTCTTGGGAGACAACACATAGTCGACAAATTGTTGGGCCACGCTCGCACTTTCTGTGCAGTGGAATAGTTTCGGTGGTGAAGAGAGACGACAACACGCATGCTTGGAAATGCAAGTGGCTCGAACGTTTTCCTTTGTTTGTTCTTCTTTCTTTCCCTCTCAACTCCAGTGGTGATCAGAGCCAGAAATCCACATGGTGCTTCAGTGTTTAAAGCAGAACCACACACCAGGATTTCAGTCTGGATTGATATGGAGGGGATGTGGAGTAACCTCTGCTTAGGGCTAACAGAGCTACACTTAGACTGTAATTTGCCCATATAATGTGGCTCAGGGGATTATGTGCTATTATACATCAGAGAAAACCAACTTCTTTTACACTGGTAATAATATCATTACATGTATGAAAGAAGAGAGATGAGTGTCATTGGAGACAAACAAGCAGGATTAAACAAATCAAGCAAAATCAGCTGTTTTCCAACTAAATACTTATTAAATATCATATGTCAGATCCACTAACACACAGCAGTGATTCTGTCCCTTCCATGCTGGCGTGAGCGCAGATCATCTATGCAACACACACTACTAAAGGATCTGTTCCAACAAGACAGACTTCAACATCATTTCTATTTGTTGCTCTGAGATCAAATAACAAGTAGTGGCAGTTTTAAGTGAATGGAAAAGACATAAAAATATATGACAGTGTGCTCCCCTGGAACGAGCCGCTCTTATTGAGGAGCAGATCTCAGTCTCAACAGAGCGGTGCAGGGCTGCTGCAGAATACTGTATGTGATCAACAGGAGAATTAAGTCAAATGTGACCTCGGCATCTTGAGGGAGTAAAACTTAAGATTGAGTCTGAAGGATTGGTCTTGACATGACCTGATATGTATAACCAGGACCCTTTTTATTCGTTTAAGGAGACGTTTAAGAGTCTGATCATGTCTGAGTCCCCGGCGTATTTTCTAAAACAAGCTGAGAACAACAGCACACTGGCTCTCGCTGCATTCATGTTTGCCAGCTCACGCAATGCGAGGCGAAGAGATGACAGATACTAAACAAAGGCCGAGTACTCAAAATACCACAACGCCACAAGCAGCCTTCTACATATTTTCCGTCAAATGTAATGAAATTGGATTTAAATGTTGCATATACATAGGAGCGTCTGCCAGGCCAATGTACAGAGGCCCACGGCTGTGAAACCATTTAACATGATGGGCATGTTTAAAAAATGAATGAATGTATTTTATTTTGTTCTTTTTCTTTCCTCCCCCAGTGAAGGATGTTTTTTAGCTGCTATTTTGGCATTCTAACTGAACGTTACAGCAGACTATTTTCCTCCATCATAATTTCTAGCTTTCAGTGAAAAAGAACGGGGTGGAGCCAACATTGTTTGCCTCTGATTGCCATTATTTTCAACTGCTCAAAGCTTGCAAGCGATCAATCTTAAACCTGCCATTTAGAAAAAAAAGAAAAAAAAAATCTGGTTCATAAATGCAGATATTAAACTGCAGTGGTGTACGTCCAGCATACTGATGCGATAAGCACAGTAATCCATTATTGTTGATCAGGCCCGAATCAATGACGTGTAGTAAAAGAGAGAACACAGCTCAAAGTGTGCAACCCATGCACAAAGTAGCTCTTTGTCAAAGCCTTGGAGATAATAAGAGACAAAAAATGGCTCCAACTCTCATACGAAATTACAGAGAGCGCTCCTGACTCTGCAGCCCAGCCAGCAGCCTCCTATCACAAATAACAAGCATGAGTGAAATTCATCCACATGTATAATCATGCCTTTTGTCTTTTCGCTCGCACCGAGATGTTTCGAAACTGTTTACGTCGTCGGCTAGGATTACTGCAATTTTTTCACCACGCTCCCCATGTGATACAGGATCCGGTGTCACTGAGCTTCTAATGGGCCTTTTAATCTGCATATCTTTTCAACAGTGCAGCCAGGCGCAGCAGACATGGGTGGGGACAGATGTGAAGGATGTCGAGGAAAATATTTTGACTGGCAGTAAACAGTGGCTTGATAATGTTTGGACGTTTTTCCGCAACAGTTCAGTTTTGAAGGAGATTGTGTTGTGCAGGTCTTGTGTTTGTACGAGCTTATTTTTGTCGTGCACATCTGGAAGTGATTCATTGAGAAATTCAGACTTTTTTTTGTGTACAGGTCACCTGGTTTGATGTCTTTTGTTCCTCTTTTTTCCGTATTTGATTGTTTGATTTTTCTGTGCAACGTGACACACACGCAGTGACCTGCAACTTTGCTGTAGATATTGTGTTCTGTTCAAATGACGTTAATGTGTACCCACATGTCACTTACAATCATGTGACATTTGCATGAATCCACCGCTGAGATTACCATGGGGACTTTCCCACTGGGAATTTCCCTGCCACTCAGGAGGACCTATTTTACCCTTTCAAATTGTACAGTACATCCAGTAGGTTCAGCTCTGTCTGCTTCTACATCCTGAACCATAACGACACAAGATCCCACACACAGTCTGTACCCTGCGACCAAAACAAGATCCCTGTCAGGTAGAAATTACATTATTTGATCAATAAAGTATTTCTCTAGTCTTAAACACCATATTATTTGTCCTTTGTTGGCTTTAACAAAGCACTTTCTCCTCAACACATTCACATCAGCCAACACAAGAACATCGTTTATAACTGGATTGGCAGCAACACAACAGCAAAGTAACAGATTTCAAGATCACAGAAAAAAGCGGGACATCTGACTTTAACAGAGACTTAAAGTTATGGAGATCAGTTTTTATTGCCTGTCCTGCGATATGAGTCTGTCTCAGTGAACACTCACAAATGCAAAGTAAATGACTCACGGAGCATTAACGACCTGTTGCTGTAAACACGCTGCATAAATTTTCACCATGTCCATCGTAATATATTTGCTGCTATTTTAAAGGGATGCTCAGATTTTACTCAGCTTGCAGTTCACTTTGTCCAAGTACAACCTGGCCTAACGCGAGCTTTCAAAAGTCTGATTAATTTACATTTTTAAATGCTCCACGCTTTTGCTGCTCTGATTTTTATCACTTCAAAAAAAAATCTGTCTCTTGTGATTCCCCAGAAGTGCAATATTAAACCACTGAGGTTTCCATTTAAAGTAAATGTGTCATCTGAACCAAAAGATTTGGCAACAAGCCACATTCCAGCGATAGACAGAGTGAGGGTCAAAGGTCACGATATTTATTAATGGAAGCTAAACCGATTAACCAGTGTCGACACAGCAGACATGCCTGATGACTGCCAGGCATGACGACAGCCAGACACAAGTATTTGTTCTCATTAAGCATAAGCTGTCCTTCGTACGTAGAGTCTCTCCATCTGAAACTGGCAGGATTCACTTTTCTGTAAAGGTCTGAGTGTCGCTAATTCATCCCTGGGTTTGGTGCTATGAGCACTAATGATGGCTTTGATTTCCAGACTTTTCCAGACAAGGTTAATGATGATAATGATGATGATGATGATGATGATGATGATAAGTGGCTGGATCAGCCTTGAATTTTTCATTGAAAGTTATTCGACATACAAGTCATCGAAACAATTGTCTGCCCTCTTTGCAATCATTTAGAGCAGGTTACACAAGGTTCAGGTTAACAAATTGTTTTCATTAGCAGAAGAAGAAGAGTAAAAGATAAACTGCAAAAACAGGAATGCTTGTTCCCAAATATGAATTGTTTAATGGCCTTTAATGATATTAATTGCCTTTGGTTTGACCCTATGAATGAATTGTGCACATGTCTAAGCATTTGGCCCTGGAGGGGGAAAAAAGACGTTCAGAGGATGAGACGTCCAACGAAACCAGACTGAGGGTCGACAGCCGTCTGTTTCAACTGGACACATTCAGAGGAGTGGAAGTTGGAGAGGCTGAATACACAACTTCAACGGTCCATATTCTCTTGGACTTTTTGGCCTTGCAGTGAACTGTCCACTGGGAGGGCTGCAGACTGCAGGTGTGTTTTCTACCACAGACCCAGCTGCAGCAGCCTCCCTTGCTCCTGTCTTGTCCTCTCATCTCTGCTATACCTCCGTCTCTCTTTCAGCAGCGTTTGTTTTCCTCAGCCCGCCACTCCCGGCCTCGTGAGCGTGTGAGTCTCATGTCGTAAACACAGGCTGTTGTCCCTCGCTGCATGCTATAGCACCAAGAGACACAGGCACAAAGACGTAATTCTCGCTGTTTTCCCCATTTTCACAGAAAGAAGGAGAGCGAATGAACTCTTGTATGGTGAAACGCTATTTTAGAAATTATTGGTCGCTCAGAAATAAGTACACTAGGCCCTGCCTTGGGCTGTGTCAGTGCTTTGCATGCCTAAAATTAACTAACCCAAGCACATTTATTTTGGACTATAACTTGCTGCTTTGAAACCATGAATGAAGGTGAAAGCCCTGCCATGTAATAATGTGACACGGAAACTTTTTAATGCTTTTGGAGCAGGTAACTAATGTGTTTAAGATGTTGAAGAAGACCTCTGGCAGCCAGCGGGACTCATTTTCCACTCTATTTGTGCAACACGTTCTCGGCTTTCCACTTCTCATAAAGAGTGCTGCTTTGAGATCCAGCAAAAGTTGTCAAGGTCATATCTTCCAAAGCTCAGACCCGTTTGCTATAACTCCTGTAACTGGAGGTGCTGATGGAAGTTTGTTTACTGCAGCCAGGCACACAAGGACAGCGTTGCTATTGTATATCTGCATGTGTTGCAGATCAGAAAAGAGAGGGAGAGCGCACACACACACACACTCTATTACAAGCAACAGGATGTGACAATGCAATGCCCTGAGTGGCCCTTTCTCTCTCTCTCTCTCTCTTTCACTCTCGCTCTCTCTCTCGGCTTCAAACCAACATGCAAACATCTTGAAGTGCTTAATCTCATCAAGGCTTCTTTTTTTTTCATCTCCTCATGCAGCTGCTCTCCTTTAGAAGTGGCAGGCCGGCTGGACCGAACACACTCCACCCATATGCAGCATCCCAAAAAGTGTGGACTTTTTAGGCCTGTGAGAAACCAATTAGCCCCTGGCCAAGTCCTTTGACGATAAGGACCAGTGGTTTATCCACAGGCTGGGCACAGATATATTCCCGAATGCTAGAAGAACAGCATCTCCTACAGGAGGGAATGGGTAAGGGAGAGGAAAATGAGACCAAATACAGGTGTACAATTTTTTTGGGGAAAAAAAAAAAGGGTGGGGGGGCTTCAGAGGAAAAGTGCACTGCAGTGACACAGTAAAATTCACGCCCAGAAACTACAGCGAGGCTATAGAATATGAAGGATTTATTTCTCAGTGGAATCATAATCACATAATCAATGCCAGAAGTGTTTCTTTTCCAGCTCCCGGTGTCCCGGGGAAAAGCAAATCAAAAGACAGAGCTAACCTGTTCTGGGGAGGCAGGCTCGTCGCAGTGTGGAAGCTGCAGCACTGAGGTCACAGATCTCTCTCACATCCCACAAGTTCACATTACAAAGCCACTGTTCATCCATAAATCCCCACCATCCAACCATCTGGAGCCCATCTTCACACTCGCACTTCACACACACACAGAAAGCCCCTTTTTCAGGCATTGACCTCACTCACTCGCACACACACACAAGTTCTGTGTACAAAGACCCAAGCATGATATCACTCTGGCTTGTCTCATTGTACAAACAGAGGCTCATCATGTGCGCTCACATTGAATTTCTGCATTTATAAAAACACAATGCTCTATGAGGAGGAAAGGTCACGCAGTAAACAGCGAGATGACTCAAGAGTGGAAAGACCTGCGAAGCCGAGCATGGCGTTTATCTGTTTTAAAGAGCCGGTAAGCTAAGCCACGCATTGGCTACTAGCTTTAAGTAACTCATAGCATTGTGTCAGTCAGGCAGGTATTAGTTTACCTCGGTTTCAAAGTCTCCTGCCACAGCGAGCTACATTTCACTTTGACAATTCGCAGTTCAGTGTTTCATATTTTCAAAAAACGCAAACAGGTGCAGGTCCTGGCGGCGCAGCGAAACACAACACACGCAGGAATGTTAGACAGTTGCTCAAAATAAAGCCTGTGAACTGTCACATAAATAAAACAACCATCCAACGCATGGGGGCTTTTTTGCGAAAGCGGAGCTGTGTGTTCTCAGATGAACATCAGAAGGTGCCCAGAGTAAAACAAATGAATGTGGAGATGCCGGCGCTGGCACTGGAACAGCTGATTCATTATGTTTCTGTTTAGTTTTTTTTACCTCACTGATGGACATAACATCCACTATTCACTATTCACTATTCACTTTCTCCCATGGCCTTTTTCAGATTTCTAGGATGGGTCCAAATTTAAGTCAAGTGAATTTATTTGTTATTAAGAACAACATGTGCTAACCCAACTTTTAATAGAGATTAAATAACTGGAGAGAAAAGGAGAAAGTAAAAAAAAAAAACAGGGGTTTTGCTTTCACTCAGAGCAGTTTTTATTGGAACCATGGAAACTGTTGACGGCCTGTGAATTATTCAGGGTAACACAGACACTGTTTTTGTGATTCTGCCAATGACAACATGTTGATGTTTTGCATAAAAAATTTAAAAAAACACACACACACACACACACTGGCTCGTGACAAATGTGACAGGTGCACCTTTTCTCTATTGTGCGCGTACAGCAGCTATTGATTAATGACACCCTGATGCAAATTGATGTAAATGAAATGCAAATGACATCCGCTGACAGCTCAGCGACAGCTCCTGAAAAGTGAAGCTGACCTGTCTGATCTGCCGTTTGAGACGCAACCACCGAGGATACAAGGTTGTATCTCTCAGACAGGACGTGCTCAGTGACATTTAAAGGACACACACACACACACACACCTGTGAATGTCCTCTCAGCAGTAACAAAGACTTTACAGTGTGTTCTGTAATTACTGTAAATGTTACACTGACAGATGTGTTACCTCTCTATTATATTTGAATGTGTTTGGGTGGATGTGCCTCACAGCTGGCGCCAAGCTGTTTTGGCAGACTTCGAGTTACGTGGCTCGTTGCTACAGATCTACAAACAAGGTTTAAAAAAACGTTTGCTACACTCTTTCTACATATTCTATGCTGAGCCAGCTCATGGATGAAAAGTACATCAAGCAGTGAACAGCCATTACATGCCATACTATAATAACCACCGTTCCATATGCACATTTTCTAGTAATATGTAGGCTATGTCTCTTGATGTTATAGCTCCACAATGCATGATTTATGAAGCTTCTGTTGGTTTTTGTCCCGTCTGTCTATTCTCTGCACTTTCTCACTGTTTGAACAGTGCAGCAGTGTATAAAGGGAAAGATGCCTGCACTGGGTATTGTCCCCATCTCAACCTGAGGCAGTAATGAAAGGGCATGGATGTAGTGAACATTTACAGCTTACATTTCACTGCTGAGGTTTTAAATTATTTATTGTCCATTCAAGAGCTGCCGATTGAGCTGAAGTTTTAGTAATGCAACTGCTTTTCTCGCACATCTTCCACAATGTGCATTTTCTGTTGCCGTCCCTCGTCACAACGTTTCAGACGGGATGGCACTCGTGGTCTCTTGTATCTGAGACAACGGCATGGAAAAATACAGCGAGGGGGAAATGTACTGCTCAAATTATACAACTGCTGGAGGCTGGTTGTGGCGGATGTGCTGTTGCTGTTGTTGCTCACAGGACACGAAGAGTTTGCTGCACCGTGCAAAGAAGTTCCTCTCTGCCAGGCTTTATCGCTGCTGCAGACGGATGCATCTATAGCAGTGATCTGTTGTGTTGTTGCATCTGTCCAGGGGGAACGGGTGAAAATCAATAGCTGCTGCGCTGCTGTTATTTCACACAAGATTCTAACCTCAAAGGGATGGAGGCAACATATTGCTATATTTTCAATCAAAGTGCACTGTGCTTCATAGCTTTATTAAGGCCACGAAGCTGTGTGAGGAGATTTTTTTATATGCAAAACAATGCAGCAGACCGAGGAGGGATCTTAAACCACAGACTAGATGGGGGCCATCACCTCTCTATAGCATTGCGTCAAGCTCATAACTCACCTCTCATACTCCCACACAGCAATAGACTGACTTTCTCAGACAAGATGAGATAATGTTGGATTCTCATGGATGCACAAGAGGAGCTTCAGCATTTCTCCCTGCAGGTTTGGACTCACAAAAGCTCCGCATGTGAGACTATATGAAGCAGTTCTGCGAATCCCTTTTGTGCAAGAGACGCAGTGTCTGTCTAATCAAGCGGCATCCAAGGCAGGTAGCTTTGAACTCTGCTGCTCTCCTGTGATTCAGGCTGAGTCAAGAAAAGCAGCAGACTGTATTACGTATGCAGAAAGCTGGCAGGTGTGTACTGTATAGCTGAGGTGTCACAGCCAAGAACAATCAATATATGTCTCCAGCTTAAATATTTATCCATATTGCATTAGAAGCAGTCAAAACATCTATTGATGGATCATGTATGAACCTCAATATCACTTGTTAGGCAAGATACTAACCAATGGACGTTTCAGTTGTGGAGCTGATTTGTTGCAGCCGAGCCATCTTTACTACATTACAGAAAATTCCACACAATGAAATCCATGAGACCATCAGCCGTAAAAGTGAAGGATGGATACATATTGAGAAACATTTGACCTCATGATCTCAGGTCCTGCAAAAATGCAGTCTGGTCTGAATGAACTGTGCATTAATGAGAAACAATAACGGCTATGTGACATGATCACGTCATCACATTTGAACTGTAATTACGAGCAGCTGAGGCGCTGAAAAAACGTTCACTTGGAAAATGGTATCAAAGATACTGAGAATATCCAAGAGAAATGAAATGTCCCACTTCGTGAAAACAAGGAAGAGTTATATGCTGCTTATATTTAGAAATGAACTGCTAGACTCACAATCTATCTAAATAGGATATCATGCTGAGCACATATATAGATATAAATCACCAACTGGAATATTTTATGAACTGGAATCGAATGCTCGATGTTGTACCAAAGTGCATTAATAATGGAAGCAGAAATTGAGATATTTCACTGCAGTCATACACGCAAACATAAGGGATGAAATTTGGTGATAAATTTTTCCCCAGCTCAACAGGAATTAATCTCACTTAAACAGGTTTGATGTTAATTAGGTAAATTAAATAACTCCAAGATGCCTAAATGAAAATCAAGTAGCTGTTCCTCTCCTCGGGCTGTAATACCGCGGAAGTGTTGATGCAGATAATCGTGTACTCTCTGTGGGAAACATAAACCTCGTGACATAAATAATAACACAACCCAGATCCCCCCGTTTCATTAGACACATTTTTGACAGCATCCACCAAACCCTGGTGGAAAAGTATGTTTTAATAATCACCTCGAGGAATCAAAGAACAACATCTGGTAGAGTGCTGCCGGAGTCCCACAAGCTCCAGAACAAAACAAGCTAAATTACACAAAACCATCCGCAATATGGAGCTCGTGTGCTCCTGATTTGATTTTCTTGGATGCAAAGACAATTTGTCCCCGGCTCTAATTAGAACTTTTCCCCCACAACGGAGAAAGAGGGATTCCTGCTTTTACAACTGCGTCTGTTTATGTCATGCAAAAGACCAGTCTGTCAGTTTAATTAACAATCTGTGGTGTAATAGCCTCCCACAACACCCACTACTCCCACTGTACTCTCTCCCTGAAGGACAGTTTTGAGGTCCTCCTCTATTTCTTCTACCATTCATCCCTCACTTGTTTGACAACTGGATTATAGCACACCCCCACGGCGCTCACCACCCCCACGGCTCCCCCGTACACTCTTCGACCAGGATACATCAGGTGTGGGGTTACAGGAAGAACCAGAGGCCATGGTGGCTTTTCCAACACAAGCACCCCTGTGTCAGCAGGATCTGGGTCGACTCGTAAGCACAGCAGGGTGCCGTGAATGCACCGATGATGGATTTAGAGTTTGCTGATGCTGCCTGCCTTAGACTTTCCACAAACCAACCTATGCACTAGATTTGCTTTAAAATGGCAATCACTGTTTAAAAAGGCGTAGATTGACATATGAATGAAGTGAGATGCCCTCTCAGGGAGAGATGAAACATACAAGTGGGAGAATGACACACATCTCTGCTTCTATACTTTTTTAGCTTCAATTCATATGCATATGGAGGAAGTTAAGCCATCCTACAAAATCCAAAGAAATTAAATTGCCATCTTTGACGATGTGGTAAACTCATCCTAAAAGCATTTGCAATGGAGAGGATACAAACAAGAGGATAGAGATTACCAAAATGACTAATTTACACGCTTTCTAAACAGTGATTGTTTTTAATCCAGAGCCAAAAGCCTTTTCACTTCTACGTACTCGTTGAATAAACTAGACATTATGTTTAAGTGCTGCTTAAATAAACAACGTCTGTATACAGGAGATTCTTTCCACCTAAACACAATCTAGCGGGCTGCAGTGTTATACTCATCCACGCTTGATGAAGATCGGTATGGTCATGATGAAAGGCCGCAAAACCTGTCAAATGTCTCGCAGACACTGAAATGACTGTCATAATCTGTGCAAAGATTTCAGTGGGGAAATTTAAATTGCATGGACTTCATCAGGACAGTTTAAGGGCACACAAAGCACATGTATGCACGTTAAAACTGTGTAGATGAAGAAAAGAAAAAAAAAAAAGATCATTAGCTTTAGGGTCACTGGTGATGAACACAGCTCAGAAGACAGCTTGAATGAAGCTTTGCTCAAATGAGTTTAGCCTGTGTGTTGTTTTCAAGATGGAACCCAAAATAAGGCCGACATACCAAATTAATACCGAGGCTGTCAGCAAGATATATTTTTGCCTCAGGTTTGTGTACATCTCAGAATGTGTGTGGTATTATCCAAACAGGACAGATTACTCAAATGCATGATACACATAAACTCACATGGCAAACACACACACACACACACATGAACAAAGAAGGCTCTTGCTCGCAGACTTTCCATTGATCTAATTTCAGCAGGCTTTCAGGATGCAGTTGCTGGAAACTGAGCCTGCAGACATGCTGTGTTTGTGATATCTACATGTGCTCTGCATTTGTTAGGGTATTAAACCAGTAGACCAACTGGTAAACATGAACACAGGATAAGAAAATGTCAAAAGACAATAACGACGTCCATGAGAGTGTCATAAATTCCCCTGACGTTTTTACTACATGATCTGCATATTGTGTCAAGAATACCCATAAAGCCCTGATGGTGCCCTGCAACCAGCTTCTTGCAGCAGCTCCCTGGAGGCTTAAGTCTGGCCTAGTTAAAACAATGCGAAACAACGTAAAACAAAAAAGAAGGAGTAAATGTATTAAATTATGATCTTTTTTCAAATGACAACACACTGAAGAGAGGAAATTCAAGTAATTAAACAATAACTGTGACAAAACCACCACATCATATTTGCCGAGGCTACGATGAAATACAACCTGAAGAAGAGCTAACGAGGAACTGAACCAGTCGGTGAATATCTAACCTTGACGTGCCCTGACAAATAAAGCTCCCTCCTGTTAAAACAAAGTCCTCCTTACAGTCATACAAACACAGTGTGAGGTCACAGAGGTCAGAGTTCGGATGAGAGCACCTTCCAGAATTTCCTTAAAGAATCAACTTCTTTTGTGCCTCCAACAAACACAGCGAACACAGCTACACAGACACTGGATATGGAGACTGTCAGGTCAATTTCTGGTCGGTTGACGGACCCTCAAAATATTCATAAAGTTCTTACCTTGTCCGTCCGTCCGTTCTTCCTGCTGGCGCTCAAGGCGGTCAAGTGGAGTGAGATTTTGTGTGTGTGTGCCAGGACCACATCTGGTGGTCCTGGTGCCAGTTCCGGTTCTAGTGGTCTAGTGGCCCGGCACGGTCCCAGCCCCAGCCTCATGGTCCATGGGCTGGTCCATGGTCCTTGATCCTCGTCCCAGTACAGTCCCAGCTCTGGTGGTCCTGGTCCTGTCCCATTCCTATCACAGCAGCCCTTGTGTCCCTGCCCTGGTCCGTCATTTTAATGGATGAGTTTCAGTCCGGTCTCTTACAGACCATAGACTGTACATGACTTAGGCTGGTTCACGTGAAGTGTGTGAGTGTCCCATTGTCACATCATCAAGTCAGTTTATGTCCCCTCACTGTCAGTCAGCATCGATGCTGACTTTGTTCAAGGAAATTACCCACAGTTCATAGCCATGTAAAGTCAAATACAGGAGATGTTGTCGGAAGCGCTGGAACAGATCCGATCCCGGTACCTGTTCCTCTCCCGGTCCCGATCCCGATCCCGGTTCTGGTCCCGGTCCCGGTCCCGATCCCGGTACCGGTTCTTCTCCCGGTCCCGGTCCCGATCCTGATCCCGGTTCTGGTCCCGGTTCGGGTTCCGGTCCCGATCCCGATCCTGATTCGGGTCCCGGTTCCGGTCTCGATCCCGATACCGGTTCGGGTCCCGGTCCCGATCCCGGTTCAGGTCCCGGTTCCGTTTCGGGTTCCGGTCCTGGTTCGG